>JAHWFP010227915.1:62167-128316 GCA_023313725.1 Lithobius niger
TCAAGAAAGCAAAAGAAGAATACTTGGCGATTGGACCCCCCCCCCCCCCCCCTCTAGCTAATAAAAAGAGCGAAAGCTTGGACGGACCCCCGCAGAAAGAAAGAAAAGAGAAAAAATGCTGGAGATGACCCCGTGGAGGTAGTGACCTACATGTTTGGAAGTATTGAGCGGGTTAAGAGGGCTCTCGGTAAATTAGGAATACATTGTGTGTTCCGCAATCCACAGAATATTCGGAAGCTTCTCGGCCAGAAAATCCTAGATGAAAGACAACCCGAAAGGCAGCAGAGCAGGAACATCATGAGCCAGAACAGGATGAGAGAGTGGCTATAGCCCCAACGCAACACCAGTACCAGACTAGGAGTAAGATGAGGAATATGAGAGAAGTTGAAAGGGTAGATGGAGAAAAAGAGGAAGAAAGTGAGAAGAGTGAAGAAGAGAATGTTGACCAGAGTGATGGAGAAGAGGAAAAACGGATCTACGACGATGGAAAGCTGCCCACTAACTACGTGAAAAATTGTGTTTCTGCTGCTATCCTAATGGGAAATGCCTGTCGTCTGAAACTACCTTAATTTATTAAATTCAGGCTTTTCCAATGGCGCCTCCTGTGGCACAACACTGCCGCTAGGCGGTTCCCCTTTTTCCGCTCATCCTCACAGTTTGTTAGGCGTAACGTGTAAACAGTGCGTGCGCTATCATCCAGTATAGTGATCATGGCTACATTGAATTTGTGTCCGGGTAAGGACAACTAGAAATGCGCGCGGCAGCTAAATCCGAGGGATCCACGACCCCTGTGTAGATGGTGCTGCATGTACAATTTCAGGTAGTATTCTTGTGCGTAACATTGTCAGGACATAGCAGAAATGGAGATTTTGAACATCCGAGGCCACGTGGGAGCAATCTGACAAGAGGGCTGTACAAAGGGTCGCTAAGCACCGTTAATACGAAATCTACAGAAGAGGACATCAAAATGGACAGTCATGCTGCTTCTGTATGCCTGGATGTGGGGATTCCGATCAAGCTTCGTTGTCGTGAGGGAGGGATCCCGCATGGCTTTGTCCTGAGCTGGCACCAGGAAATTTCTAAACTAAAATCCTCACGTGCGCGAGAAATCCATAGTGAAGTGCTTTCGACGTTCGAAAATTCTTTGGGCCTGCCAGATCTTTTCAGAAACATTTTCTTGGCAGTGGTGCTTCAGACAAAGACGCGAGGAACAGACGTAGACAACTGGAGACCTATTTCCAGTTAGCGACATGGCACCAGACGTTCTCATGGAAGGGGATGAGGGGTCAGAGCATCATTGCCTCACATGCTTCACATGCCCTGTTCTACACCGCCTAGGATGGTCTGCGAGATGACGCGGATACGTCAGTTATATGAGATTCAGATTCCTTTTCCCCTAAACGTATGAACTTGTTGAACTTGACTGGTGGGCTTATTGATGGCAGCGACTGGGCGACTGGCCGGTTGGATAACCGCATCCCATGAACAACTGACCCTAGTCTGTCCGCCATGAGGGCCAGCTCGGACATGGAGTCATAGAATAAAGGCTTGTCGCATGTGCCAGGCGCGACTCGCACCCAGTCGGGCGATGGAAATCGGGCTTACGTGCAAATTGATCAACTCGGGCAGTCGCATCCAGTTGGCCCAGTCTGACTTAACATAGTTGCAATGGGACAGGAATGTATTTGGAAGCAAACAGCTTTGGGACCTAATTCGGGAATTCTCTCCCCACAGGCCCGAGGGTCAAGTCGGTGGGTGGGAGTTTGGGAGGGCACTTCAAAAAGCCTTTCAAGAGGGGTTCAGGGAATCCCTGTTAGTCCCAATGAGGTGGTTTGCCCTATTCCAATCAAGGACACGCTGGTCACACCTTCGCAGAGGTACATGTACAGGACGGGGATAGGTCCCTTAACTCCGACGAGGGATACCCTGCCCCCATTTGATGACCAGCGTGGGTAGGCTCAACATTGTGTGAATGATGGGAGGGGAAATCGCGTCGGATGGTTTTGTTCTTTAGTAGTAAGAAACTGATGCATCCCCCCCTTTCATCAGCTTCCCATCGCTGTCTCGTGGTCCACCACCATGGCTCTGCAACCAAACAATAGAAAGAAAGCTGGAAGCAAACGACACGTGTCCTCCCAAAGAAGAACACTGGACACCCGCATGATCTTCAGCCTGCGCACACTCAATGGATTCCTGCAGAAAGACCACTTCCAAATGGAAACTGGCGTCAGTGAGTCCCTTCAGCGAGGCGAGTACACAGTTTCAGTGGATCTGGAAGACATTTACCTCCATGCTTCCTTGCACCATCCATCTTCTATCTCTTCCAGTTCATGTGGGAGGGCATACATACCAATTCGAGGTTATACCATTAGGGCTTGGCATAGCTTCCCATGTGTTCCAAGTCCATCCTGTGACTGATAGTGGGGTATCGTCGTCACCATTCACAACGAATACACTGTCAGTGTCTTGCGAATTTTCAATGACAAACTGCCATCTTCCTCAGGCACTTTTGACAAATTATCGCCCTCTTTACACCTACATCGTCTGCTACCTCAGCAGGTAGACGATGAAAGTGTAAAGAGGCCGATACTTAGTCAAAAGTGCCTGAGGAAGTTGACAGTTTGCCATTGAAAATTCGCAAGACATTGGAGGTGTCTTCGTTGTGAAGTTTAACGGTAATATTCTACAGAATTCTCGGAATTGCGACTCAAATTTGACGAACTTTCACAGTAATATGACGAGCGTTGTCGTCACCATTGCATTGCGGAGTTCAACTTCTCCAAATTCTGGATGAATCAGTCGTTGGCTCCGTAGCATCTCTTCCACGTCAAGCTTCACTATCTGCCAGAGACTTAAGAACAGCGATAGGACAAATGGACTCCTTAGCAACGCTTGTGCCTCGATGCCTGTAGGACCATGCCCACGTTACTGGTTCAAGAGAGACGAATGGTTCTCGCGGCACTCTTGGGAAGGCGAGTCCCGCTGCTCAATCTGCTGTGGACTTCGCCGTAGTGGTGGCAACAGGAACACAACCTAGCAGTAGACTGCCGTCCGTGTGCTCTTGACGGATGTCTCGACTTTGGGTTGGGTTGCACACCTGTGTGTGACGCTACTACCCAGTTATACTGCGAGTAAGCTGAACGTCCTGGCCGACGAACTTGTCACAGACTGACTATTTCCCACGACAGAATGGATGGTATGCCGGATGGTCTTTCATCCGTGGGGAAATGCCCTGGATGAGCCTATTTGCCACCCGTTGTAACAGACAACTCCAAAGCTTTGTCTCCCCCTTTCTGGACCCTTTAGGCATGGGCAATGGACAGCTTCAGCATCTCGTGGGAAGGTATGTTTCTAGTTGCCTTGAAAATATCCATTACCGTATTTAATAGCATTCTCCTTGTAAATGCTGTTCAATACTAGAGAAAAAAAAAAGTCCTTCTGGTTCGCTACCTACTGCTCATGCCTACTGCGCAGCCTCCATCGTATATAGGCCGAAGCGGAGCAGTAAAGCACACCTTTTCTTCTCTAGCGTCCACGCTGTTCACTTCGCTCCGGGAAACGTCGAAGCCTCCGCCTCCACCTTCCTTCCTCCTTCCGCTCCCACTTTGCGATGCCGAGGGCCAAGGGGACACCACGGGATGAATCTTCCTCCCACACCCGACGTTCAACCTCACCGATTTGCGTTCCTCCGGTTGCCGAGAACGTGAAAATTCTCGAACTACAACGGAACAGGATTCTTTGGAGCCTCCGAATCCCCTCCATTCAGAATCCTTCCCTGCACCAATGGACACTGCTGCGACGTCTCCCATACCATGCAGCCAACAAGGAACTTTCGGTCCTTATCTGAGGAATTTTCACGTACGAAAGAACGGTATGCCTGCTTCAAGCTCCAACTAAAAGCACGGAAGGTTGCAGTCAAGCTAGCCTCTTTAGTCAGCCCTCATGTCACGCCATTGGATTTATCTTCCCGTTCTTCCGAACACTCCGCCTCACGGCGTGCCAACGAGCCTCCCAAGTTCATTCACTCATGGATTCCTTCCTCCGCACCTTCAAGCGGAAGGTGCTTGTCACAGACTGCACTTCCTCTTGGTTGACTTCCATTCCCAAGCGTCATTGCTCGTCAGTAGCGGAAGCTGGCTCCTCCGCTCCACCCCTTTCGACTCCTCCTCCTCTTCCGCCACCCGGGTCTTACCGCGGTAATGACCAGGATTCCTATTTTTCGCCCGACCCATCGGCCTCCGTTCATCCTGAATCTCCTTTCCAAGGAATCCTGATCCCTCCGAGATTCCTCTTCCCAAATTTATGAAGGCAGTGTGAAGAAATCATTCCAGACTGCTTCCTGTACAAGCCCTCCGCAACAACCGACCCAGCCTCTAAAATCGGAGGTTTAGCAACGGTCAATCCACAACGCTCCTTACCACCATGCTCCGCAACGGCGGGATCCTACTTGGAAACGGGTCGTCTCTTGAACTTGACAAGGATCCACCTACGCCTCGTTCCGGTCGTGAAAATTACTTCTTCCGCCCTATCGGCGGTGGTACCGCCTACCCACGCAACTTCGATACTTACCCTCAGCGGAGTTCCTGACAGCCGACGCTAAATTTGATTTTGGCTCAGCCCTCTTCCTTCCTCGTCGAGCAACAGTCCCTGCCTTTGTCCTCCGCTACAATGACCGCATCCTCCGCCTTGGCCTCTGGGCCGCATACCAAGCGGATGTCCTCAGTACGGTGGCCAATGCGCTATGCGAACGTCTCTACACTGACCCTCCGAACGATACCCGCCAACTGGCTTTTCTCATCAACCAAGTCTTCCGCAAGAGTTATTTTGCTATATATCATGCCATGAATTGGTTCACACGAGCCCTCTTCAACTCAACACTTTTGCTTCGGGAAGTGGCGCTCAATACAGCAACGAACCTCCACGCTTCAACACGCCATCTCCTCCGCAATCAGCCCATACATGAATCTGAATCATTGTTCCGTGGTTTGATACCAAAGGTGGTCCCCCACCTTGGCATCTCACGAAAGCCTCGTTATGCCAAGAACAGCACAAATGGCCGACTTCGTTCCATACCATCAAGATCTGATCCTCCACCTGATGATCGGAAGAACATCAGACCTTCCGAACACCTTCCGCGTCCGGCTCCGCGGTCCTCCTCGCCCTTTCCATCTGAACCCAGGGACGCGGACGTGGCCGTTCCCTGGGATGCTCCTCCACCCCTGATTGAAAGCACCGATCCAACTCCCAACCCCGACACAAAGGACGTGACAATTGTTGACATTCCGCCTCCCCCACAAGCTGTAGGGGGACGTCTTCGTTATTATACCGCAGCCTGGCAAACAATATCCTCCGATCCAATGATCCTCTCTGTCATTTCAGAAGGCTTCAAACTAAAGTTCCTTCCGAACCCTCCGGTACAAGATCCACCGTGGTACTTAAAACCTCGTTCCTCTGCTCCACTTGGAGCGGAAATAAAGACACTCTTTCAAAAAGAAGCCATGCGCGTTGTGCCACCTCCATTCACCCAGGGATTCTACAGCAACATTTTTCTTTGCAAAAAGAAGTCAGGCGGAAGTCTCATCTTCAACCTCAAGCCTCTCAATTGCTTTGTCTACTGCCCGCATTTTCAGATGGAAACCGTATCCTCCATCCGCGAATCCCTCCAACCCAACGATTGGACAGTTTCCCTCGACCTAGCTGATGCCTGCCTTCACATTCCGCTTCATGCCTCTGTCCGCCACTTCTTCCGTTTCTTGCTAGACGGCACCGTCTTCGAATATCTCTGCCTTCCGTTTGGCCTGAATGCAGCTCCACGAATTTTTACCATGGTCTTGCAACCTGTTCTGGCCTGCCTCCATCAACAAGGCATTCGCATTCCTCGACGATTGCCTCCTTCCGCATCCTCACCCAGTGACCCTATCCAACAATCTGCACGCCGCCATGTCTCTTTTTCATCACCTGGGGCTAGGCCTAAATCTCCCAAAATCGTGCCTCCGCCCTGCTCAAACCTTCGTCTTTTGGAAGTACTTTTCAACCTCCGCATAGCTTCCGTTATGCCGTCTCCAGAACGCATGACTTCCCACCTCCACTCCACTCGAGCATTTCTATATCAACCTCTCCACACATTCCAAGACCTTGCCTCCGCCATCGGAACTATCGACTCCTTCACAGACCTCGTTCCCTACGGAAGATGGATGGCGCGCCCTCTGCACCATTATCGCTCCTCCCACTGGGGCAACCCTCGCACTGCGCTTACCCTTCCGCCTCAGCGACGAGACTCGTCCTTCCCTTCCGATACCCTTCTATGGCGGATGAATATCATGAATCTCACTGCTACGGTTCCTCTCCACTAGCGTCTACCTCACCTCCACCTTTTCACGGACGCGTCCCAGAGAGGCTGGGGAGCACACATCGACAACGGACACGACAGACCATATCAACCAGTTGGAATTACAAGCAGTCCTCCTCGGCCTACAACCGCCGTTATGTAACGGGACTGGTAGTACAAGTGCACATAGACAACACCACAGCTGTTGCCTACCTCCACAAGGGAGGCTGAACTCACTCCCTCACCCTACATCAGATCACTTCTTCAATCTTCCAATTCTGCATCCTCCATCACATTTGTCTCCTACCCCTCCACATCCCAGGGTCATTGAATGTAATAGCCAACTCCCTGTCTCTCCGCAAACCACCTGCCAGCGAATGGACACTACATCCGACGTCAGCCACACTCTCTTCCTCCTCTGGGAACGACCATCGGTGGATCTCTTCGCCATGAGATTCAACACCTGCCTTCCCCTATTCGTCAGTCCCTTTCCGGACCTCCGAGCATGGGCAGTAGATGCCCTGACTCTTGATTCGAATCAACTACACGCATACGTTTTTACTCCTCCGTGCCTCCTTCCGCTTGTCCTCCGCAAAATCACCAATTGCTTGCGGACGTTTCCTCCTGATTGCACCGAATTGGCCTGCCGCGGTGTAGTTTCTGCTGCTCTTCAGCCTTCTCCTCGACTCTCCTCGCCTACTACACGACTGGACGGACCTCCTGTCCCAGAACAACGGACGGATCTTCCACCCGAACCTCCGGGCCCTACGCCTTCACGGGTGGCTACTATCATCCGACTCCTCTGCACAACAGGCATTCTTGAAGACGAGGCCTCCCGCATCGCTTCTCGGGCCGTCCGCTCCTCTACCAATAAGATATACGACAGCCACTGAAAACGGTGGTTTCATTGGTGTATCACAGAACAAGTTAATCCAATCAGTCCCCGTCTACACGACCTCCACTTTTTGACCTTCCTTTTCAAAAGCGGCTTACGAGGCTCTACAATTCTGGTCTACCGCTCCGCCTTAAATGCTGTCTTCAAGGCGGCTGCGAATACTACCCTCCTCACCGACTATAGAATTTCATCTCTAATCCATTCCTTTCACCTGGATCGTCCACGAATCAGCAGACAATTTCCCGACTGGGACCTTTCTATTGTCCTCACGGCCCTCTTGCCCCCGCCATATGAACCTATGGCTTCCTCACGACTCAGCCATCTTACACGAAAGACCGTATTTCTGGTAGCCTTAGCTGCCTGCCTCCGTAGCAGCGAACAACAGGCATTATCAGCGACTGAAAAAGACAGTTTTTTCCTCCCAGATTATACAGGTGTTACACTCACCCCACGTTCATCATTCCGTGCAAAAACTCAGAAGCCCACTGAGCGAATTCATCCTTTCATCATCCCCTCTCTTTCCAACATCTTGGCGACGACGAAAAACGCGCACTATGCTCAGTGCGGCCATCTGCTTCTATCTAAAAGCATCCAAGCCTATTCGCAGAAGGCATTCTCAACTTTTCCTTCCATTCAACAACAAACTAGGAACTACGTCCACCCGGATGATTGCTACCTGGCTCAAAAGCGTCATTGTACAAGCTTACGAGGCGCTTGACATCAACTGCGCAGCGGATGGCATCAGAGTTACGGCTCACAAACTACGCGCAATCTCCACTTCCTGGGCCCACTACAGCAACATTCCTATCTCCGAAATATGGAAGCCGCTTCCTGGAGACACCCTACGGTCTTCACGTCCCACTACCTCCGAGACATGTCTCATCAAGCCGAGGGTTTATACCGTATCGGGCCATTCATTGCTGTCCGTCGCATGCTTTAACCCCTTTAACACACTTTGCCATTCTGTGAAGGTAACCGGTCGCTACCTGAGGGGACTACTGTCAAATGGCGTCCGCCGCCTGGACGAAGTCTATGGAAATGCTGTTAAATAAGGTAATGATATTTTCAAGGCAACTAGAAACTCCAATATCAGTATTACCTGGTTGATTTTGGTTTCTATTGCGTGTTGAAAGTATACATTACGTTGCTTCCCGCCCTCCTCCCCTCTAGTCGCCATTTGGGCACGATAGAGGCGTCGAAAAAGGGAGCTCTAATGCTCCGCTTCGGCTTATATACGATGGAGGCTGCGCAGTAGGTAGCGAATCGGAAGGATTTTGTTTTTTCTCTAGTATTGAACAGCATTGAGAAGGAGAATGCTTTTAAATAAGGTAATTTATATTTTCAACAGGCAATAGAAACCAAAATCTACCAGGTAATACTGGTATTGTAGAGTTTTCCTTACGCTTCCTCCATTTTCCATTCTGCAGAAAGTGCTTAACAAAATACAGTCGGCTCAGAACTTCTACATCCTGGTGGCTTACCTGTAGCCCATTGTACCCTGCTTCGAAGACCTGCCAGATCTGCTCATTCAACGTTAGGGACAAACGCTTCATCCAAGTCCAGCCATTCTTCACCTTCATTCGTAGAGACTTTGAAGTGTAGCCTTAAAAATTGGGGTTTTTCATCGCTTGTATGGTCCCCACTTGTTCCAATGCCACAGTGAGTCGACAAGGTGTACGAGAGAAATGGTGGAGATGGTGTGCGTGGTGTGGGGAGTGCGCTTGGACCCCTGTGACCCTCAGTAACGTTCCTGGCGAATTTCCTCGAACATCTTTCCAGGGCGGACCATCTCCGATTGCTATCAAAGGATATCGGTCAGTTATATACTCTGTAATGTCATGAGTAGTAAAGTAAGAGACGGTACACAGCGTGATGTTATCTAGGTTGGTCTAGGCTTTCAGAAATATCCGCCCTTGTTACGGAGCCTAGCTAAAGTCCCT
This sequence comes from Lithobius niger, assembly GCA_023313725.1. NCBI lineage: Eukaryota > Metazoa > Arthropoda > Chilopoda > Lithobiomorpha > Lithobiidae > Lithobius > Lithobius niger. Next base: position 71,331 of record JAHWFP010227915.1, read on the forward strand.
AGGGGAGGCAGTAACATTTTTCCTAACTGGCAGTATTCTCCTTCCTCTCGACGATCCTGGTAGAACTGCCACCACTCATTCGCGAATGAGACCTAACCTTAACTCTGTTATGATTTAAACGTACTTAATTTATTCATGCAGAAGTCAGAATAAAAGAAGTCGATTTCAAACATATGCACATTTATTTATGGCAGATATCACAACAAGTTACAGGTTAACTATTTAACGTTGAAGGTAAACAATTTTCGGTTGGATGCACAACTTACGGCTGGAACCAGTTAAAAATATTTTAACTCAATTTTCAGGCATTTTGCGATGAAACAAGTTAAGTTGTGATTTTGAACAAAATCAAAAAAATATTATATTAATTCTTCTTCCCTTTACGATTTTTGGGTCGGGAAGAAAATTAATAAATTATCAAGGTTTTTAGGAACCCGTGGACCTCACACTAGCTTGTCCTCATTCATTGCGTAGGCTAAGAAATGTTGGGCTTAAGAGCTAGGACTTATTGTTATTAATCTTCTTGGGGTCTAAATCATTTTAGGATCCCTTCCCCCTAAGATCTTATTAGCTAAAGTATCTTTAGACTACATTTTAGTTTAAGTACTTTACAAAGCTAAAGCTTACCAAGTCATGGTACTACCGCGACTTCATCTTCAGCTTATCCGCTACTCAGCTAAGCGCACGCCTACTCTATGAAAGGCATAGCGTCCCGCCGATCTGCAGTGGTTTTGGCACCAAGATTACAAACGTCCGTTTCCTTAAATACAGAAATACAGGGCCTTCACGCGGACGAACAGGTGAGCTCAAGGATTCTCATTTGTTGAAAACCTAACTCAATTTCATAAACTACATTTCAGTTCGACGATTGCCTTGAGGCATTTGCGCCTAAGGCGATTATTGGCTGGCTACATGTTGCAGTCCTAAATTTCCAGCGATCGGCAACTTGACTTCTGGAAAAAAAAGTGTCGTTCAAACGCCCACACTTTCTTCAAGACTGAGAAAAGAGCATCCAAGCACGCGAGCATCCCATTGGCCGAACTCGTGCCCTGTGATTGGCCAAAAACGGTTCTCTTGGATCTGGTTCCGGTTTGACGATCCTAGGGTCAGCAATACTAATTTCAAACTGAAATGCGCTGACAGTAATTTATTTTTATTTTAAAAATAATAATGCTATGTAATACTACGAGTTAATAGCTATAGGACTAAAACTCGATAAAATGAAAAATTCTAACTCTAAATGAGTTGACACGCAAATCTAAAATTTCCCATTGGCACTAGCTAACAGCTGTTACTAGCCTACGAGTGCGAGCGGTCTTGCCATTACGTTACGTGAACCGTGTCAAATAACGAAGCACTAAACTAGATTAAAATACCAATTTATATTTTAAACTAACTAGAATTTTATTTAATGTCCAGACTAAAAGATTTCGAGATTGGTTCCAACCGCATTTGTACTTAGTTTTCTGGTTCCAAGCTGAAATACGTTTCTTTGGTCACAAATGCAATTCGTAAAAACGGCCGACACAAGGTCGATCTTCTTTTCAAATGACAATATTTAACAATATTTACATTTTTCTCAAGTGGAAGGTTACATGCCAACAACAGAGGTTACATATTTGTATCCAAACGAATCGGACATTTACCTTAATAAACATTAAGTAAATTCGAAGGGTTTTACAGAAAATCACGTCTCGTGGCTTGTAAAAGCCGGATGGAACTTTTACGAAAAAAAGGATCCACGTAACTTTTCTTGGCATTTTAACAAGTGGGATCCAAGTTAAATTAGCACAAAATAAATAAATGGTATTTTTATTTATTTTAATAAACCAGCAGCCACAACGGACTACTGAACTGAGTAGCCTACCCATATTTCTGCCGATACGACATACAAGGAAGATCGTAGTTCCTGGAGAAATTGTAACTAAACAGAAGAACATTTAAAAACAGGCTAATTTGTTACAGGCAAGTAACGAACCTGAATTTAGGAAATAACCAAAGCCTTCCCACACCACGAGGGGAGGGGGCTTTGCTTGAGTGATAAATTACGATCTTCCTTACACCCTCGGATTCGCTGTCTTTTTTCCTCCACCTGGAACCTGCCCCTGATGTGTGCCTATTTGCGCCCCTTACGAACTGTGGCGTATAGCCTCACTTACGCATTTGATAGAAGTGTTCCGATATCACTTTCTTATATCTGATACCGATACCGACCCGCAAAGTATCGGCAAAACTGATCCGACACCGATCCGATACCGACACTTTACGAACAACAAAAGATAAAACCAGTACAAATAGCATAACTTAGGCCTACAAATTAATCTTTCAGCATTTGCACACAAATAGTAGGCCCTAGTTGTTATGTTGTTGCATAAGTAAAATTTCAAAAATAATTCAATTGGGAGTAAAAGGCAAAGCTATTGTCTAAGGTAAACACAAAAACCGTAAAGTTGCACAACCACCGAAAAAAAAATTAATTTAGTATCAGTTGAAAGTATCGACAGAAAAGGGATCGTGCCAATCCAATGCCGTGGTATCTGCACCGATACGATAATTGTACCACTATCTAAACAGCACTAGCATTTGACTTAGAAAGCTGTTTTCCTGGTGGCTTTGCCGATTGCAACTTGGCAGATCACATTTGGCAGCATTCACCAAGGAGAACTGTCACATCCTTGAGGAGGAGGACTGCTCAGGCGTTACCCATGTGTTCCTACCCGAGTTTTGTGCAAAGAACCAGAGATCAGATAAAGAAATCCGGCTTTCAGTGATCATCAAAGCTAGACCCGATGGTGGAAAGAGTGTATAGTGTCCCTATCATCGTGCCTTGCTCTTTTGTACCTAAAAGCTACAACACACACACGAAACTGGTAACGTATATTTGTGAAAATGATCAAAAGGGCCCATGAAGTGGCCCAGACTGTATGGACCTTCCCCCCTCTGTGCGAGAACTCGTAACGTTGACTTTGTCTTGGACTTTTGCCTCGGGTGCAGCTAGACTAGATTCTGATGGCTTGCTCGTGGCGCAACAAAAACAGCTTTATCAGTCATTATCTACAAAATGTCAGTGAAGCTGTTGGAGATGCATAATGATTGAACAATCATGTTATGACTGGCAGTTTGTAGGCAAAAAGTGACGTAACCCGACTGCCGATGTGTCATGTGAAGCTTTGCATCAGTTGGGTAACCGTATTGTGTAGTGTTAAGGCATTACTGGTGTCGTCTGTGCAGATAGATTCAGGTTTGGCTCGACCCAACTCCAATTGGACGAAGTCAGCTAATAACTAAATGGAAGGATTTTTGGATAAAAGTGAAAACGGAATTTTAAAGATAAAATTAGTTTTTACTTATCGTAAAATATTTGCGAAAAACATCATTTATTTTCGTATTGTGACCCATTACAAATTTACAAAATGAACAAAAGTCACTAGAAAAATGCTCAGTTTCACGACAAAAGACACCCACACTGTCTATCGTATTTTCGATAGTTAACTACTATCTTCGTCAAGCCTTAAAGTTAGTTTTTTTACAACACCATCTCGGTTTACATCTCCGTTGTCGTCTGCTTGTTCGTTGCCATGCTCCAAACTTTGGAACATGGCAACGAACAAGCAGACGACAACGGAGATGTCAACAGAGATAGAGATGTACACAAACTAACTTTAAGGCCTGAGGAAGATAGTAGTTAACTATCGAAAATTCGCTATACAGTGTGAGTGTCTTATGTTGTGAAAGTGAGCATTTTTCTTGTGACTTTTGTTCGTTTTTTTAAATACTTGTCTTTAGCCTACCACCGACCACCCCTGCTCTCGCTGAATCGGATGAGCTATGAAAGCTAAGTTTTAGGTTTGGGCATGAAGCATTAAATAAATGATTTACACCGATAACTGAATGTAAGTGTTTTTGGGTAAGTGAAAACTAATTTTATCTTTTAATATTTTTAATATTTTCTTGTCTTTTTCAGATGTTTGAGGATGTCCTTGCTATGTGGCGCCAGTGTTTACGGTTGCCGAGGTGACTTGCAAACATTGCATCTTTTCCTATTCATCAAGAATCTGCAATCTCTTAAACCAGTCAACAGTGACAGCTCCTCGTAAGCCACGAGGAATGTGCTCCGTGAACTTTTAAAGTGGAGAGCGAGTCGGACCATGTGAACTCGGGACACTGGCACATCCATTAACACAAATTAGTTTCACATGTGGCCGCATCTGGCCTTGTGAACATTTTGTGACAACTCAGCAACTGCCCCGACGATGACTAAGACAGTCAACTGTGGAACTCTTGTCGTGAAGGTGGTTTTAGCATTTAAGTGTTAAAAGGTATTATTGAATAGTACGACTATGTTGAACGTGTTTTTACGTAGCCTCAGTGCATATTTTGTTTGCTTTATGGTATTAAAAATAAGTTTATTACACGGACAAACTATTGTTGTGAGGCGTATGTTGTACATTAATCTCAATATGTGAGTCAACATGATTCATTTTAAAAGCATACTGTTAAAAATAAGTTACTTTTAACAGTATGTGTTACCTATTATCTGGGGACTGGGAAGATATTCACGCATTCCAAAGTTTCCATGCTACATACCGTATTTACTGGAATCTATGGCACACTCTTGTTAAAAATAAATTGCAGTCAGCCTTGAATGATTTTGTTCAAATAAATCATTTTAATTGTTTTCTGTTTACAACTTTAGAAAGGTTGTAAAGCTAAAGCCTAAGAAGATAAGTGTTTAAAATCGTATAAGATCGAAATTAAAACTAGACTGTGTTTCATTTTTTTTTTAGTAAGACTGCTAGTACCACTTTTCCTGCTACCAGGTCTTGTTTAACCGATTCAACAACCAGTATTTTGGTTGGTGCTGGTACCAGTCTCAACACCAAATAGTGCGGTGGGCAAAAATGTTAGACGTAATAAATTGGGAACCCAAGACGCCCAATCCACACCAAGTCTAATTTATCAATATTCTAATAAGGCAACAGCACATGTATTACTAAGGAAATTGCAGGTTAAACATTTAATTAATGTTAAGACATTTTAAACGTGTTGGGAATTTCGCTTAATAATAACTGCAGGGCAAAATTTTTTTTTTGAACTACATTTCTTTTTTTTTTCCGAAAGGAAAAAAATGTATTTAAATTATATTCATTATATTAATAAAACCAAATAAAATCATATTGAAAGAAAGTGAATTGATTTTTTAAAAATTATTTATAGTTATCAGTTAGTCATGTCTGGTGTTTGAGTTGTGTATCTGATGTACTTCCTGTTTACTTCTATAATGTTCAGTTTAGGTCAGGCTGACAGCTGATAAGTTAAACAATGTTTACTTCATCAAATTAATGTAATCAAAATTAATGGGAGCAGATAACAGTTTATCCCAACAAATTAATTTGGTATACTTACATGATACTCAATACTAAGGCTGCACCGATACCAACTTTACCGATCCGATACCTATCCGGTTTTATCCAATTTTGCCGATACTGGTACCGATAGCGATATTCAAAATTGTATCCAAATTGTTCATAAACGGTGTAATTTTCTGCAAAAGTCCATTATTGAATTATTAAAATAAAAAAAATTAAAACAGTAACCAAACAGTTTACTAGCTAGGAAGATACTCAGTGATTTCCTGAGCAAAACGCCGCAAACCGCACTCTCGAACGGTTCCAGAGTTACCGATATGTTCACGAAAGTTAATGATACCGATCCGATCCAGTATCGGTATCGGTGCAGCCTTACTCAATACGTATCAGGTAAAGGACATAATCAAATGCTTTTCAAAATTAAAAAGTTAAAGTTCCAATCACGTACTCGTACAACGTGCCTAAGATTCGATGGCACCACAGATTTACCTAAATACGGTAATAGTATATTGGAAAAAAGTTTACATTTCTCTTCACAAAAAGCATGATGCTGCATTTTTCCGTGAAATGTTTAATAAAAGGTGTTTGCTCCATATTCAGAAATGATGAGTGGCAAGGTTAATGTACAATATTTTAAAGTTTTAAAAATACTTGTTCCACGGTCTTATCTACTTCGTTTCGTAAAGGAGAATTTGACTGATGAAATTTAATTAAAAAAACACTCGCACTTGAGATCTGTTCCACAAAAGATTCTTTGCAGCTTTTGCATTTTTAACATTTTGCTTTTTCTTCCAATACAAAGTGCCAAATCGGTGGTGGTTATACTTCCATCCATCTCCGTAACAATTTTATGTTAAGGATTATAATAAGATTTTTTCTTTTTCCATCCAAAAATACTTACCTCTAAATAGCGTTTATTCACGCACTTACGCCCATAATCTTAATTTAGAAGCTTCCATAGCTCACCATCTGATGGCCACCTGATCATTACCCAGCGGGCACTACCATCTGTCCCTTCACTAATAGTTTGTCGCTCAGTTCTAAGCCCTGTTGGGAAAAAAAATTAAATTTCGTACAACAGAGGTATAATTCCGATTGAATTTGGTATTTTGGAATGTATATTTTCGGTTAATTTAATTCAATATCATCTTTTTATTACTTTAATTGATTGTTTTTGTTGGTTTCATCGCCAAAATTGACGTGAAATTGCTTTTGTTTGCTAAAAATAGCCCTTGGTTCAAACGATCATACGTCCGCAACAACACAACACACTGCCGCCATCTTGGTGGCATCATAGACTCCTACATCACTGCCTTAGTTACTTTCGTAATTTGGATAGTTACGGAATTACGGGTATCATCTGGGTATTTTGGCTCTGGTTCTGGCTTGACCTATCTCCTGTCGGACGAAGTCGTCCTATAACTAGGGAAGTTTCTTTGGACTGAAGTGAAAACAGAATTTTATAGATAAGATAAGCTGTTAAAAAAATATACAGTTGCAGAAAAATATAAATTTTCATGCAGATATTCGCATAATTTGTAAAGCTGAAGTAATTTTTCCGACAAGAGGAAAGAATTGAACCTATAATACAATAAAATGTGCTCCCAGTTATGTAAATCGATTTAGTTGATTCTAAATTAATTGACTATCTGTAAAATAATTGAGATTCGTCGCAAAATTAGTTATTTTACCGACAAATGCAGCATTTATAGCAACATTTTTCGTTTGTTACTGGCTAAGTAGGTGCCGACCAACAATTGTAGTTGGAGACAAGTGCTCGTCATTAAATTTCTTAAACCTTGTCCAGTGTTTTACATTCTTCTATTTAGCTAGCGGCCCACTCGAAGCATAATTCATAGCTCAACGAATTTTGAAGTTTGAAGCTATTGAATTGACAGAAGTTTGTTTCGTTTGTTTATTGTGTGTGGTACGGTTGGAGCTCTTGCTTACAAAGGTCAATGGACCTGAAAAGTTCTTTTCGCGATACTGAAATTTTTGCCGTTAGGAGTAAAGAACACTGGTTGTATTAAGGGAGGAGGCTGAAAATTACTTCAATCAGGGACACGTGTTTTCTGCATTTGCAGAGTATTACCGAATTTCTATGTTAATTAATATCCATCAAATGTTTGAGCTACCACAGAAGTTCAGTAAACCAAACTTTGTCACGGAATTTGCAGAATCAAGGAACTTTCACGAAAAAAAAACCAATTACGAAATTTAGAAAAGCAAAACAAAAATTTTAAAATTGCCTTAACAGCTTAGGCAGTCATTGAAAAGTAAATTTGCTGTACCACATTATTCCCTTTATAATTTCTACACCGTTCAAGCGAGCAATTTGACAGTGATTCAACTTTGCTCAATTCTGTATCGCGGACCAAAAAAAAAGTATCGCATAGGGTTCAACTATATGTTGTGTTACGGGATTTGTAAAAAATTGACTAAAATCGGTTCCGTTACCCTACAGAAAGTATCGTGGAGAACTCTTTATTCCTTAACTTTTTGACTGGAGCAAATTTTTTTTCATGTCTATTTGATGTTCAGCCGATGAAACCAAAAAATAAACCTGGCTAACCAAGCAATCCTGCTGAGCCCATTAGTGTATTAAATTGTTTATTTCAAAGTGCGTTAAAACTACTAGCGTGTGAAACTCATCAGGCCTGAAATTAAGATCCCGTAATAAAATACTGGATCCGAAGGTCAGTTTGGCCGACTATTTAAATAACATTAAATTACACATTGTTGACACAAATTACAGTATCGCTAATTTCATCCTGATAAAAATCGAGTGTTGTTATCGCGGTTATTTATTGAGTTAAGTCTGCTAACAACTACATAACAGTCAATGATCCGGCAGATTAGTTCATGATTCAAAAGTAAAGAAAATCATGGTTCAGTCACAAACGTTCAAACCATGTTGCCTCTGATTGCTTCGTGTACAATCCTTATCGCTCGTGCTCTTGTCTGCTTGCAAGTGTTGGCTCGGCTGCTTGCTCCGTACTGCCTTACCTGTTGTTTTAGTTTCACAAGTCAAACTTTTAGCCTTTTTTTTTTAATTTGGCCTTACTTCTGATGCCGCCTAAACTGTAGGTAGGTACTTGACGGGTAAATAAAATGGCGGCAAGGCAACCTCACGGATTTAAAGTTAGGCTTGGAATTGAAGATATAATGGTCCTTGAAACTGCCTTTACCGGTACGTAAAGTACAATTCAAAACAGTGGTATAATAAATTAATAATAATAATTAATAATAATAATTTTATCCAAGTACAGAAATGTATTAGGATGGCAGTAACAGGAACCCAACTACTTAAATTATACCATAAGATAGTCTTACAGAAATAGCATTGCCACATTACCGACTACAATAATCGACAAACAATATAACTATCCTAGACGACCATACAGAAGTCACATCAGGAAAAAAAAATTAAAATTACAATACACTATTTATATATATGTGCAGCACAATGCTTAGGTAGCCTATTTTTTAAAAATTACTAAATTATCGGATCCGACGATCTCGGGTGGGAGTTTATTCCATGCTTGCCCAGTGCACAACAAGATAAAATGATGCATACAGTTCAAAGAGGCCTTCTTCCATACCCTACTGCTGGAGGTAAATGTTCAACTAACAACAGAGGTTCGTAAAAAGTACCTGTATGTACGCAGCTATAGATTTAACCCTTTAGGGACGGGTGTGCCTAAATGTGCTCGCTGTATAATCATGGTTTTAAATAACCAGCTCTTCCACTGGTTAAATCAAAAACTTGCAGCCTATTCCAGCAAAACTAACCAAGGGATATCAGGGGTCGAAATATTCGGATGCACAGGGGCAAATTGCACTCCAAAATGGCACTTAGCACTCCAGAAGCAACTGTTGGAGTGCAAAATTGCACACCAATATGAATTTTCAATAATTTGTGAACTGCACATGCTACAGACTTGCGGTTTGCAGCATTTTAAACAGCTTGGAATTAGATTTCCTATAACACCATTGCCTCCAAAAAGGTTATACTCCATATTGTACTACTTTTGGTTAAACTATGTAGATAGGTTTTTCACTTGAATAGTGAAGTTAAGTCAGTTTTAAGCAAAGTGAAGGAAAACAGAACATATTATTGATACGCTGAATGTTAGAATTTTCGATGGCTATAAAATAGGAGGCCACAGTGTTGGTTTACATTTTGGTTTTGCACTCCAAAGACTTTTTTTGCACCCCAGTAAAATATTTGGGGTGCAAATTTGCACTCGGATTAAAATTTGGAAATTCGACCCCGGGGATATGAATGCCATATTGTTAAGGAAAATATGACATAGGTTTCACTTCTTTACTTCAAGTGGGTGAGAGGCTATGGGTTTTTTCCTGCAAGTTAGTTAGAAGCCCTTATTTTTAAAGTGCAAATGCTGTCCTTAAAGGGTGTAGCAGTTAATTTAAGTAGTCTATTAGATGACGTTTTTAAGTGCTATATGTGTACAATGATTTCCATCCTCAGAATTGCTGAATGTGTTTGTGGTATGATCATTCTGACCTGATAGCTTCTGTTTTATTTTTTCATGCATTTGATAACGTAAAGTAAAAGCTTGAAAGTGTGCACATTAAAACTCGATGTTTCAGCTCATCTCAAGAGTCATTTCCAAGAGCAGCCAGTAAAAACAAATGACAAAAGAAACACACAAGAAAGCATTAGATAAAGTAAAAAAAAAAAAAAATTTTTCCTTTTTCGGAGGCACTGTGAATTCGTATACGTATTAGGGTATTCTTGTTTCCTAGATGAGTAGTTTAAAATATTGAAAGTTACTTTCTCTAAAATTTGAACGAAAAGTCCAAGTGTCAACTTTCAAGTGAAAAATTTCACTCATTGTACCAAAAGCATGTTAGACTATCCTAAGCTTGATATTGTGACTGTCCGATGATAAATGTTTTGGAACTATGCTGGCACCTTATAAATATTTGAAAAAAATCCTTAATAATAGGTTTCTTCTTGACCTCAAGGTTGACCTCAAGCCAGTTAGAATAGTTGCTTAACCATCAGAACTTTTTTTCTGACAGCCAGACTTCAGCATGGGAAAATAAGAACGAGCCAACAAAATTTTGTTTTTGTTGCCACTAACTATTATGGTTTAACTATCTCCTTCCACATAAAAACGGGGTTTGTGCCAGTGATTGAAAATATTACAAAAATGTAAATAAACGACATTCAGACTCAAAAAAGTCAATACTCTTCAGTATCGTGAATTTTCAACAGGCATCAGTCCGCAAAAAAATTAATTTCTGATTTTTTGGTCTTTGTCAGGTTGCTATTAACGTATGTACTTATATGATTGTACACACTTCCACTGTTGAAGGAATGATTAAAGCTGGCCCACTGACATTATTAGGCCTGTTATCGTTACTACACTGGTGGTGCCACGTAAAGGTGAGTTGATCGGCAAATCGTGTGCTGATAAGGTATTTGTTTACAGGATAAGCTGATCCCTAATGATGGCAGGCCTAATGATTTCAGTAGGCACACGGAAAGCTCCATTTTTGAATCGTTACTTCAACAGTGGAAGTTGAAAACGACCACTACTTTGAATGTTCAAGTAATTCCAGCACTTCAAATTACGCTTAAATTCAAAATAAAAAAATGCAAACAATTTGCGAATTTTCGACAGGTGCAGTGAGTGGAGATACAGTCCTACGGTCTTCATCGATTGATAGTGTATATCGGACAATGTACATATCATCATGTGAGGCCTGATAAAGACAGGACTAACTTATCTTTAGTCGTTACAGCGTATCAACATTTCGCAAATTGTTTGTATTTGTTTGATTTTGCATCTGAGCGTCATTTCAAGTGGTCTGGAACACTTGGAGTTTGTACAATTATGTAGACAGAAGTTCACGCACTTAGTAACAGCCTAAAGAATTTTTTTTTTTTTCCGGAGTGGTGCCTATCGAAAATTTGCATTTCACCTTTTGAGAGCGTCGTTTGTTTACATTTATGCTTCCTTCATTCAAAGTAAAATGGTCAAATTCTTTTCCGAAAATGTTACAAATATTGGGTATCTATCATTTTGGCATTTGCAAAGCTTTGACAATTTTTGAAAAGTTAAAAATGCCGCTCTGTTAAAAGCCCTTGTTGTAATTGTCGCAGGCCTACCAAATATGCAAACCTTTTCTAGCAAGATTTGTTTTGGTATACCGTAGAAATAATTCCAAAATTAAATTATTTTTGTAAAATTAGAGTTTGATACTAAAACGAGTAATACGTGATGTTTTTATGTATGTTGAACTTTCTTTGCCATTTCTACCATCTTTTATTTATTTAGTAGGCCCATTAGTGTGAAGCTTTGTGAGTCTGCAAAGGCTTCTTGAATTTTGTGAATATCCGAAAGTTCTTGAAATTGATGTACAAACCCTGTAAAAATGTTGAAAGCGTACAATAATTTTAAGACTCAATTTTGGGCACATGACTGGTGGTGGAAGCAGGTCAGGCCACATGTGGTACTTAAATTTACCCATACCAAATTTTAGGTCATTTGGGTATAACTTACCCCCATGGACCATTGCAGTGTACTTGGCAAAAATAAGGGAAGTGCGTTAAATCCAACACAACCCATTTTTCACAACTTATTCTGTCCAGGGAGGCATTTACGCAATTGGTTAAGCAATCATTCATGTATGTAATCTTGATTCAATCTAGTGTTTACGCAATACCTTTATTCACATTGATTTACAGATTTAATTTGTTAGATCATCACTCCTCCAAAATTCAACGTAATTTTCCATTAAAACATTTTCAACCACACAATCCTTTGTAACGCTTGGATCTGAGGCGATTGCAGGCTACCAATATAAACTTCCGGAGCAAATTTCCAGAACATGCTGACGCAAACCAAACGTACAGGAATTTCTGACTGAAAGTCGCTTTGGGTAAAAAGTTGCTCTCGTATAATGCAAGCCATGAAACTTTCAGTTAATCAATCAGCGAAAAAAAGAACATTAAAGAAGAGGCTACGCGCGGCGTGTAGGATTTATCTATGTAAGATGGACAACAGCTAAAAGAAAGTTTAAAGAATAGTTTTTCCCAAACATTCGAGATTTTTTTCCTACTTTTTGGATATAGCTTAACTTTTGATTATGGCCAGTGTTATACGGGGTGATTCATAAAATTCTGAAAAATAGGCCTATAAGATGTAGGCTTATTCTACAGGTGTTCTTTAAATTGTTGGCAGAAAGAAACCTATTCAACATTCCCTGTCATTTACGATGCGCTTTCCACTAGTACACTAAATGAAGGTACGTAACTTGGGAGTAATCGTGTAAACTTCATATTATTAGGTCTTTTATAGGCTTGTATTTCAGTATTTTATGGATAACCAATCATCCATACTTTAAGGTATTTTTTAGATAAAATTTTACGATGAAATTTGCTGCAAGAATTTGTAAAATGTGAACAAAGATAATTTCACAAAAAAAAAATACGCTGCGATATTTGGTCAATTTTGCAACAAAAAAAACCTCATCAAAAAGTAACAGAAAAAGAGATTATGGTATAAAGATTTTTTTTTTAATTAATTTCATTTTTCTACTTCAGAACGGTTACAGTAACTGAACGGAAGGTGACATTTTACCATCACGTGAAAGTAAATCTTAGTATTGAAATTGGTTTTTGTTTGGGTAGTTAATTTAGGCAAAAATTGGGAACTTGCAGGAAAATGATTATTTTGTGATTATTTTCTGTTTTTGGTTTCAGCAAATGGTATACGCTTCTCCATTCGATAGATCGGATCAAATTCTTCTTTTAAATAAGTTGAAAACTTTTCAATAACACAAAATTGCAGGATGTACGGATAGCTGATGCTCAGTAAATCATTCTGTGTGACACGAGAAAATTCTAAAATAAAATAGAAAGTATCGTGAAAGTGTGGAAACAGTTTGGGATAAGAACCTGAGACTATGCAATGCGTATGGGATTTTTTTAACTTACTCGTAATGTGACAAAATATTTTGCCGAAAATCATCAAACTGACCAGACTGTAAGTAGTACTTCAGTTTTGTTCTTGCAAGTGGGGGGGGGGGGGATAAATGACCATGATGTGTACCGTATGACTATGGCTGTGCCTCCGCTATCTAGTCCATTTTAGTCTATACCAATTCAAAACCACCATAATACTGTAGGTTGTGAACTCCTGTGAAAGTCCACTATTTTTGGTATAGTTATTTTAAATTTTGATAAACTAGTTGAAAATGATTTGAGCCAACAACTTGGCAGTGCTAGCTCCCAGAAAGTTATTTGAATGATGTATTCAGATATCAAACTTTACGATAAAAGTTATCAAATTATTGAACAGAAAGCAAGCCTAAGAAATAATGCCATCATACTGTATAGAAACAAATTACATAAAAAAAAAAACACCGTCTTCAATTCGGGTAAGTAACGTTTGAGCTTTTATTTTTATTCATCAACTTGTCGGCCAAAGTATAGTTGTTAAACTTTCGCATTTTTTTTTCTTCTTCGCTTTTTATTTTAGTAATTTTGTCCGTATAAGTTTTAAAGTGCGTATAGATTGGATTGTAAAACGAATTATTTTAATGTATCCCTTTATTGTATGTGTAGAGAAAGAGTAATTATAATAATTGAAGCCTTTTGTTTAGTTTTTCTTTACTATTTTTATTTTGTTTGTTTTTTTGTAAAATGTAAATCTTGTTCTTTTAGTGTAAGTTGTGAACTTTTTGCAGAAATCAGAAAATATATTATATATATCCTCATTGCAACAAAAGTCTTATTTTTTAAACCGAATTACTCTTATGAAACCACTCTTTATCTTTACCCCTTCCAAACTATGACGCATGCGTACGCAAGAAGACTTAATATCCAAGACTATATCTCAGAATACCTCCACAATACATTTTTTATATTATCTTTTAAGACAAACGGAAAGTAAAGTAAAACAGTCATGCAAAGACCTTGCAATAGGCACTATAAACCCGTTGCTAAGAAATTCACGATATTGCAGACGATTCTGGATCCGGCCAGTGTCCACGTGCTTATGCAACCCTGAATCTCAGTTTTTCCAGTCATTTAATCTAGAACGGTTAATGACGGAAGACAACGCCGTTCATTATGCAAGTAATTAACATTAAACAGGTAGGCAATTGGCAAAACTCCGCTGAGAACCTACAAAAAGCTATATTTTATTCCTACTGGATGGTAATGGAAGGCAGAAATAAAATCACCATTTTCTTGAAAGAGTGCACTTTGAAGCTAAGAGTTGAAAGTTGGATTGAACAGTAGTGAGCTAACCGTGTCCTCATTATTTCGAAGAACACCGAGTTTGTGAAGCTAAAACAAAGTGTTGCAGGGAAATAAGACTGCGAGCTCTTAAGTAGTCCTCATTTATTTCGAAATCATTACAAGTAAACTTAAGAAAACTGAGTTAGTGTAGCTAAAACAAAAGTAAGACTGTGAACCGTAAGGCAGCCAACTGAAATAGCACTTCGTCAAGAAAAAAAATGTGGGAATGCTAAACTTTTTTGGACCATACATTACCTGATTTTTAGTATTCACCTACTCCCAGTGCTGTTTGTGTTTCCGGAGTCCTCCACGTGTTGCTACCTACTGCACATCCTACTGCGCAGCCTCCGTCTGTATACACCTTACTGACGCTCCGACCATGTCGGACGTGCTTTTGTACTACTGCCTGCAATCCATGTGATGCCTCATACGAAGGGTGCTCCTCGAGACTCTTTGGCCAGGGTGGCTACCCCGCCTCCTCCTCCTCCTGAGTCTTCGCAGGTGGATCCACCCCTGCCTAATTTTTCTACCGACTCCGCTGCCTGCCCGCACTTGCCTGGGGACGGTACTTTGTCACCTACAGTCCCCCTTCACGATCCCCCACCGACTGGTTCCACTGCAATTCCCGGTCCACGCCAGATACAGCAACTATGTCTCGCTTCAGTGCGGGCAGGCTCAATCCACAACCGACTTAAGGTCCCTACAAGACCAGCTTTTTCAGGCCAAGGAGGCCTATGCACACCTCAAGCTACAAGTCAAAGCTAAGAAGGCAATTACTAAGAAATCGGCAGTCCTCTAGACCTGTCCTCTTGATCCTCCATACAATCGGTAACTTCCCTGTCCTTGGTTGCCGAATGCCACGGTGATCCACTCTCTAAGGAGCGCGTCCACAAGTTGATGGAATCGGCGCTGCTTTCTTTCATGTGGAAATTGTCTAACCGAAATTCGTATAACGGAAAATCGTCTAAATGTCCCTGCCTCCCTTGCGCTGCCGCACTTGCTACAGCTATACATACAACATCAGAAACCGCAGGTATATCATTATCCAGTTAGATGTTTTATCCATTATACGATATTCCTTTTAGATGATTTTCCATCATACGATATTCCGTTTAGATGATTTCCATTATATGATATTCCATTTACATGAGTTTCCAAATTTTTTATTTATGCAAATATTAGACAATTATCCCATTAGACGATTTTCCAGTTAGACTTTCGTCACGCCCCTCTTCCGGCGTACGGGAGACGGCATCGTCAACCCCAAGAATTTAGATACTTATCCTCAATCCGAATTCCTTACAGCCAATGTAAAGATGGACTTCGAGACTTCTCTGTTTCTCCCTCGTAAGGTCTCGGTCCTCTCTTCGGTCCTTCGTGATAATGACCGTTTACTCCGTTTAGGCCTTCGAGCGGCTTCTCAGACCGATGTTTCCAACACAGCCGCCAATGCCCTCTGTGAAAAGCTATCCGCCTATTCAGCACCTGACGACACGAAGGACCTTGCCTACCTTATCAATCAAGTCTTCTGTAAGGCTTGCTTTGCCACATGAACTGGTTCACTCGAGCCCTTTTCAATTATACACTTGTGCTTCGGGACGTAGTCCTCAACACGGCTCCAAACCTCCACGATTCCATTCGTCGTGTTCTTAGGAATCAACCAATTCACGAATCAGATGCATTGTTGCGGGGTCTTATCCCCAAGTTAGCTCCTCATCTTGACATCACTCGTAAGCCAAAGCCAGTTCTTCCAAAGCCCCCAGTTCCGGTTACCAGAGCCAAGGCAATCTCAAGGAGGATTGGGTCCCCGGTCCTCCACCTCAGACGGACGGATCGTCACGTTCCCCGCTCTGATAAGAACGGTCGCTCTTACTGGTCAAGGGCCAGAGGCGGGGACGCGGCCGCCCCTTTGGCCGAAGCGCAACACCCGATCGACGCAACCACAACACCTCCCCGGATCAAGACAATATGCTCGATCCAACGCTGACAATTACCTCTTGTGTCTACTGGCTGGGGAGGGGTTGAGTTATTACCTCCCAGCGTGGCGAGAACTCACTGCCGATTCCACCGTTCTCTATCATTTCTCACGGGTTCCGTCCAATCTTTGACCGTTCACCACCTCTACGACCACCCCCCACCCCACCCCCCACCGACGCCACAAAGCCCTCAATCCCACTGTCTCCTAGATTTCCAACCTCTTGGCAAAACATGCCATACGAGCCGCCCCCAATCCGGGGCAGCCAGGTATTTACAGTCGTATTTATCTTTGTCCCCAAAAAACTGGAAGCTTCCGCCTTATTTTCAAACTTCAGCCCTTGACTCGGTGCATTGCCAATCCTCATTTCCAGATGGAATCAATAGAAACGATCCATCACTGTCTGTTACCTCACAATTGGACGATTTCTATAGATCTTGTGGACGTCTGTCTCTATATTCCGCTTCATGCATTTGTCCAGAACCTCTTCAGCTTTATTTACGACGGTACAGTCTACGAGTTTCTTTGCCTTCAGTTCGGACTAAACGCGGCACCTCGCATTTTCACCCAGGTTTTGCAGCTGGTCCTCGCCTTCCTTTAAAAACGCAAGATTCGAGCGAGCGCCTACGTCAACGATTGGATCCTTCCTCATCAGGGCGCAACTGTGTTATGCCAAAACCGTGACTTCACTCTGCAGCTTTTATCCTGTCTCGATCTTGGTGTCAACAGGCCGAAGTCCCAGTTGGACCCCTCTCAAAGGGTCGTCTTCCTCGGCATTCACTTCATTCGGGGCAACATCATGCCTTCTCCTGGCTGGGTGTCCAATCTTATGTGCAAGATTCGTGCCTGTCTCAAGCTACGACTTTACGCACTAACGGACCTAAACTCTCTCATCGGGACTGGTGATTCCGTCGCCCTGCTCATTCCTATGGAAGGTGGATGGTCCGCCCCTTTCACGACTTCCGCATCGACGAACGATTCAACCAGTATTTCCTTCCAAATATGATTCTCCGACGTTGACGTTCTTCATCCTTCCCAATGGCAATGCTACTACTAGGGTGTCTGAAAAAAAATGAAAGTTTTAAAATATAAGCTCTGACCCCCTAAAAAGTTTCCTTTTATTAAAATAACACCTCTTGCAAAATTTCAACTCATTTCGACAATATTTATGGGTCCCCAAGGCCACAGTATTTTCGTACTGGAACTGTTAACGACCGCATAACTGGGGGTTTTGAAAGGCAAATAAAACCCCAGGAAATAATTTTTTTTTAATAAATTTTTATCTGAAAGTTAGTTTTTGAAAATACCCTACCCACATAGCCTACACCTACATTCAAAGAAACTACTAATTTAGGGGAATACTAATCTGTTAAGTGAAATAACGTGAGCTTGGGGAATTGGAAATTCCCAAATTTTGGTTTCACTTGAACTTTTTCAGTCAGTGTGAAGCACAGTTGTCAGCTTGCAGTGCTAAGCAATGTATATATGTATTTATTTATTTTTTTCAAAAAATGTCCTCAAGGAATAAAGATAGGATTTGGTTAATAGGCCATCCTTCTAACACGATATCTGGTGCTCGTCTTACCATTGGGTAGGGATGTGACGAAAACCTTTTGTCTTTACCACTTCTCGCAGTATTGGAGAAAGTTCAGAAGTGTTCAATTAAATAGAGCCACTTGGTAAAGGGACAACTACCTATATTACAAAAACAACACATCAAGAAGATCAAGAATTTGTACAACATACAAAACATACATACAACATGAACATACAAAATTTAATGAAACACTGTAACAGAAATAATGTTGTTGACCAGGTGAAGCAAAAACAACAGTGAAAAGCTGCACAAGTTGTTTGACATCATTCATACCAATGCACCAATAAGTAACAATGAACACGGGGCCTTTTCAAATTACAAAAAGAATCACGGACTAGAACATATGGTTCAGTGGACGCTGAATCTTGCTGCCCGTAAGAAGTGAACATCAAAACATTGGAGTAAGCATTCAAAGAGACAACAGAGAGTATGCACTGAAAGTTTGCAGCAGAATTTGGTAGCAGCATTTCAGTTAATTGGTGATAGTTCTACTAGATGAGGAACAAAATCAAAAGACTGACTTTGACTGCTCCGACAGCGACACTCCTTCTCACTCTTCCAAGAGAACTAAGGTGGCAAATGTGTTGGACAGAACTAGCACCAGTGTTCGTTAGTCTACAATGGTCGTAGCTTCAGTTGTAGCTTCCACATCTTTTGCAGTGCTTTCGAAAAGTACTGTTCTGTTCGACGTATCTGCCACCTTAGCAGTTTTCTTGGAAGAGTGAGAAGGAGTGCCGCTATCGTAGCAGTCATAGTCAGTGTAGTCCTTTTAATTTTGTTTGTAGTACTGTCATCTTCATCATTGCCATTGCTGCTACCAAATTCTGCTGCACTGTTTCGATGATACCTTCTGTTGTCTCTTTGTCATATTGATGTTCATTCTCACAGGCAGCAAGATTCATGTCCACTGAACCAATTGTTCCAGTCCATGATTCTTTTTGAGAAAGACCCTGTATTCATTGTTACTTATTGGTACATTAGCATTGGTATGACTGATGTCTGATGTTAAACAACTTGTGCAGCTTTTCACTGTTGTTTTTGCTTCACCTGGTCACCAACATTATTCCTGTTACAGTGTTTCCTTAAATTTTGTATGTTCACGATACAAATTCTTGATCTTCTTGATGTTTTGTTTTTGTTGTGTAGGTAGTCGTAACTTTTCCCGAAATGGCACTATTTGATTGAACACTTGTGTAATTGAAAAAAAAAAAATGAGCTCCCTGATCGAACAGCAGGCCCACAACAGTCATACACTTTAAGCAGAATTTAATTTTCGGAAAATATTCTTGCCTTGTTCACCTAAAACGGACAACATCACTTTACAGACCCCAAAGATAAAAAACAAGGCGAAAAAGAAATGTATACTTACAATAAAACAGTTAAAAACACTACAATGGCTTGAACACCCACAAGTTGTTCAACAACTTGCCACCATCTTGGAATGACGTCGCCCATTTTCAAATAATGTTTACCTGTACATTTTTGTAAATGTGAAACCAGTCATTCATAGTCTGAAAATTGTTCATCACATTCATCACTCTTTCTTTGTTTACTGTAATAGTGTAAGATTCGAGCCCTACTCGTATTTTATCAATTCTTTCATGGTACAGGCTTTGAGTCCTGCTAAAGTCCAGATAATGGTTTGATCCATGTTCATGCTTGGTGACAGCATACTTTGTATTTTGTTCTGTTATTGCATTGTCATGATCGTGTTTTCTTCGGCCAAATGGCCTCTTACAAGTGTCTACATAAATGAAGGGGCATTTGTGGCATCTTAGGGCATATACTACCGAAGTACAAGTATCTTGCATTGGGTTGCAAATCGATTCAACCATGTTACCAATCTTTTGGTACCCATATGTGTTAACATGGATGAATCGATTTGCAACCCAGTCCCAAGGTACTTGTACTTCGGTAGTATATCCCCTAAGATGCCACAAATGCCCCTTCGTTTATGTAGGGGACTTGTAAGAGGCCCTTTGGCCGAAGAAAACACGAACATGCCAACGCAATAGCAAAACAAAATACAAGTCACCAAGCATGAACTTGGATCAAACCATTATCTGGACTTTAGCAGGACTCAAATCCTGTACCATGAAAGAATTGAGAAAATACGAGTAGGGCTCGAATCTTGCACTATTACAGTAAACAAAGAAAGAGTGATGAATGTGATGAACAATTTTCAGACTATGAATGACTGGTTTCACATTTACAAAAATTTACAGGTAAACTTTATTTGAAAATGGGTGACGTCATTCCAAGATGGTGGCAAGTGTTGAACAACTTCTGGTTGTTCAAGCCATTTTAGTGTTTTTAACTGTTTTATTGTAAGTATACATTTCTTTTTCGCCTTGTTTTTGTATCTTTGGGGTTTGTAAAGTGATGTTGTCCGTTTTAGGTGAACAAGGCAAGAATATTTCCCAAAAATTAAATTCTGCTTCGAGTGTATGACTGTTGTGGGCCTGCTGTTCGATCAAGGAACTCATTTTTTTCAATTTTTACGACTTCGCCTGCAAGTTAAAACATTTTTCTACTTGCCGTGAAAAATACATTACCCAATTATTAGCATTCTCCTTCTCTCAATGCTGTTTCAACTAGAAATAAAACAAGTTCTTCCGGTCCGATAGCTACCACGCATCTCTACTGCGCAGCCTCCATCGTGTATAAGTTGAGGCAGAGCGGCAGAGCTCACCTTTTCTTCTCTAGCCGCCACGCTGTTCACTTCCGGAATTAACGCTGTGCTTACCGTCCGCTCCAGCACTAGCTATCCGTATCCGCATCCGCCTGGAGGATGACACGAGCAAAGGGGACGCTAAGGGGATCCCCCCTTCCTCGTTCATCCGCCTCTCCTGTTCCTTTGCCTAGCGCGAACGTTGGGATCCTCGAGATCTCTACTGAACAGGACATGTTGAAGCCTCCTCATCCGCTGCTCTCGGAATCCTTCCCTCAGCAGTGCAACACGGCCGCCACTGGCGTTGGACCTTCAATCCTTATCCTCTGAGCTCGCTCGCAGTAGGGGGCGTTACGCTCGACTGCATAATTACCTCCGCTTCGTGATAGCCCCGAGCAAAGGGACGCAAGGGGATACCTTTCCCCCTTTCTCACTATCCGGCCTCGCCAAGTCCCGGCTGCTTATCTGGATCCTCCGCACGCTGCCATCCCTCGGAACGATCGTTCCTTGTTTTGGCCGACAAACTCGCGTCTGCGTTGCGTGCGGCCAATGGGTGCGTCCGTTCAGCCTAGCGCCGATCCTCGTCCTCAGTTCCTCTGACCAGGAGCTGCCTCCGCGCCGCGTTTCTTGGGGTGGACTGCTTCGTTGCCTTCTGTCGGCCTTCACCTCTCCTCCCTACAGCATTTAACTGCTATTTTCATTAGACAGAGTGCTATATCTCATCCGTCCGCGCATCCTATTGCGCTATCTGCATTTCGGATTTTTCTATCCTCCGTCCTCCGCCATCCGCATCCACTCACTGCCAGCCATCTGACTGCGGCGGTTCACGACCTCATTGCGACTGGGCGGTGGGCGGATCATCTCGGTTACTAACATGCCTCGTCTTTGGTTCGCCTCCCCACTGCGCACTGCTTCGGCGCAGCACCCTTGAGATGGACCCTTTCACTTCCTGCTGGTTTCTGTGACAGGGGGATAATGTCCTTCCACGACGTCTACATCCGTGCATTCTATTACACGGACCTTCTTTCAGCTTATACTGTCTTCTCTTCTTGAAGTTATCCTACCTTCCGCTGTCTTACAGCGGTTTTCTGGATGTGCCTTCCGTCCCAGATCCTGAACCTCCGGCCCTCGGACGACCGTTTCGCTATCCTCCCATGATGATGTTTTCTTGCATCCCCGCCCAAGCGGACATACGCCTCCCTCTCCTCTTCAGAAGGATTGCTTTGGCCCCTCCATTGTTCTGCACTAACTGCTCCTTCGATTGAGGATAGAACTCATCCGCCCTCACAGGGTTTACCACCGTTATCCCTCCTTCACGGAGCAACTGCCACGTCACCTCCCCGCCTCCACACCTTCCCTCTGGACAGGCAGTCGTTCATCCTGCCTTGTTGCCCTCCGCTTCAAGGTTTTGCCTCATCCTCCGATTCGAAGCTGCCATCATACCTTTGATTACCACGGGCAAGCGCTTCCCCCCGATTCGCGGGCGGACGCTTCCCTCCGCTGCCTCTCCACAGGTCTATCCACAGGTCTATCCTCTAGCGGATGTGCTTCAAGGCCTTGATTAGGCAATGACTTCGTCCCGCCTCAACCTCCGCAGCATCCTCACTTCCGTTACGGTTCCTTCCGCCTCCCTCCGCTACAAGACTATCCTCCGTAGCGGATATGAAAAAAAAAAAAAAAAAAAGTAAAGTAAACTTGGCATCCCCCAATCCCATTTTGGCCTCCTCCTGCAGCAATACTCCGAGTTCTTTATAACCCTTCCGACTTAACCAAGTCTCCCTTCGGAGCCCCCACATCCTAGGGATGCTTTCCTTACCGTCCTATGTCGTCTTGCCCGGGATAACAGCTGCCCTTCATCCGCTGATCCAGGGCAAACTCCCTTACCTCCGTTGGACCAAGACAGGATGGCTCCCTTCTACCCTACTTTGGGTTTGCCACATCGCTCCCATTGGCTAGTCTTCCACCTACCACTCAGATTTTAGAGCCGTTTTTTCCAGCTCAATTGAATACGCCCCGTCCCTTTCCTCTGCTCCACCTCTGTTTCACGGATCATTACACCTCCGCCTTCGACCATCGAGTCCTCCGCCTCAGTTCATCATGATCCCGCTCTCATTGGGCCTACAAGGCCATCTCACTCATCCTTTATGGACTCCTCCGTCCCTTTGAGGCAAGACTGTTTCCGTGGGCCTCCCATCGGCCCTCCGCCTCCGTCGTCCTTCAATATGCTTCCCCTCACACCTTCTTCTGGGTGATGTGCTCAGCCCCTGTCCTGCCGATACCTCCACCAGGCAGTCCTCCAGGCAACGATCCTACCACCTGCTCCATCCGCACGCATCCTCCACAGCAGGGTTGCTCTCGTCGTGTTCATCCCTTCACACACCTCTTGCTCGGCGGACGAGCCGCCTTCCCGTCGAACATCCTTCCCTTTCGCAGCCGCCTCCGGTCTTTCGACGACCATGGGTCTCTCCTTGTGGTTTTCCCTTCTGGTAACGATCAACCATCGTCCCTGCAAGTGCAGCTCAGGCTAACTTCCCCGACGTGATCTCAGCAATTGGCCTTATCCCCAATATGTGTCTGCATCCATTGAGCTTGATCCGCCACCCTTTGCCACCGCCCTCCGCTCTCTGAATCATCCTACCCCTCGATCCCCAGCTCGGGACAACTGGGGGGGGGGGGAATTGCGTCCTCTAGGCCTGCTGTTCCACGATCCTTATCCTGTTAGACCTCCTTCGTCCTCATCTAATCCGCAGTACAACCAGCAACGCTGTACGAAGGAAGACCTTTGCAACTGCCACCTGAACTAACTAGCTGCTCATCTTCCTTGCTCCCCTCCGCGCCACCGCCATCCGTGCATCCTCCTGCACAGCCTCTTTCGGTTCCTTTCTCCTAGGTCAATCATCACGGATGCTCTGGCTGGGAACTCCCCACATTCCTGTTTTACACACTACTATCCGACGGTTGGTCGACGTCCTCCGCCTCAGCATTTGCTACCTCCTGATCCCCGCTCCTCTACAAGGGACTCGTACAGCGCCTCATCCGTTCCTCCCATAACGGTCCTCTTCGCCCTATCCGGGTTCACCCAGTCCTTCCACCAATCCTCCGGGACGGCCGCCCTCTTATGGGTCCTCCCCTCTCGGGACCAAGGACGATTCTACCGTCCGAATCTAACTTCGGTGCGACTTCACGGGTGGCTACTAGCATCCTACTCCAATCCCACGGGCACTATTCAAGGCGAAGCCTCTCGCTTTACCTCCGGGGCCATGCGGTCCCCCACCGAAGAAAGGGTTTTGAACAACCACTGGACATGATGGTTTCATTGATGTATTGCACACCAGGTCGTTCCAATCGATCCGCCCTTATACAATCCCCTTCGTTTCCCATCCTCCTTCGTTCACGAAGGTTTACGGGGATCCACCATCCTGGTCTATAGGTCGGCATTACATGTCGTCTTTCAAGCCGCCGGATACATCACTCTCCTCACAGACCATAAGATCTCTTCCCTAAATCCTCTCGTTCCAACTGGATTGCCCATGTGTCGCCAAAAGGTTTCCAGACTCGGGCCTTTCCATCGTCCTGACAGCCCTGGTGACTCTTCCTTCTGAACCTTTGGCCTACGCAGACCTCGGCCACCTCGCTACAAGGCTGTATTCCTGGTCGCTTTGGCTGCTTGCCTCCGCTGCAGCGGATTACAAGCCCTATCTGCCATGGAGTGTGGTTGTTTTCCCCTAACGTTTTCAAGGCGTTACCTTCACTCCCGGCTCCTCCTTCAGAGCAAAGGCCCAGAAACCTACTAAACGAACACATCCTTTCATAATACCATCTCTATCCAGTATCCTTCAGGATGATCAAGAAGAACTCTTTGTCCGGTGCAAGCCGTCCGTTTTAATGTATGAGCCTCCCGTCCTATCAAGCGGATCCATGCTCAACTTTCTCCCACTCAGTAGCAAGACTGAGCTTGCTTCCGCACGGATGATTGGTTCCTGGCGCTATCCTACCGTCTTCACTTCCCATTGCCTCTGGGATATATCTTATCATGCCGACGGCTTGTACCACGTTGGGGCCCTTGTCGCAGCCCAACGAGTGCTTTCACCCTTGGACACGCTGTGCTCCACTTCGTGTTACAGGGGCTGGTCGCTAGCTAAGGGGACTCCGGTCAAATGGCGCCCGCCGCCGTGACGAAGTCTGTGGGAATGCTAATAATTGGGTAATGTATTTTTCACGGCAAGTAGAAACATCTAAATTCCAGGGTAACCTGGTTAATCTTTTTGTTTCTATTGCCTATTGGAAAATACATTACCCCCCCCCCCCTCTCTCGTTGCCATTTGGGCAGGTTATAGGTGTCGAAAAGGTGAGCTCTGCCGCTCCGCCTCGACTTATATACGATGGAGGATGCGCAGTAGAGATGCGTGGTAGCTAGCGGACCGGAAGAACTTGTTTTTATCTCTAGTTGAAACAGCATTGAGAGAAGGAGAATGCTAATAATTGGGTAATGTATTTTTCAATAGGCAATAGAAACAAAAATTGACCAGGTTACCCTGGAATTTTGATGTTTTCTTCTTGAACACTTGAGAACTTTCTCCAATACTGAGTTTCTGCGAGAAGTGATAAAGACAAAATTTGTCAACACATCCCTACCCAATAGAAGACGAGCACCAGATATCGTGTTAGAAGGAAGGCCTATTAACCAATTCCTATCTTTACTCCTTGTGGACATTTTTTGAAAAAAAAATACAGTAATAGTTTGCACTGCAAACTGATAACTCTGCCTCACACTAACTGAAAAAGTTCAAGTGATACCAAGTTTTGAGGAATTTCCAATTCACCATGCTCACGTTATTTCACTTGACAGATTAATCTTCCCCCAAATTAGAAGTAGTTTGTTTGAATGTAGGTATAGCCTATGTGAGTAGGGGATTTTCAAAAACTAACTTTAAGATGGTATTTAAAAAAAAATTATTTTCTTGGGTTTTATTTGTGTTTCAAAACCTAATTAGTTTTGCGACCGTTAACAGTTTCAGTACGAAAATACTGTGGACTTGGGGATCCCTAAATATTCTCGAAATGAGCTGACATTTTTGCAAGAAGTGTTATTTTAATAAAAGGAAACTTTTTGGGTGGTGAGAGCTGATATTTTAAAACTTTTTTTTTTGGGACAACCTAGCTACTATGGTGGATGGACGTTTCCCATCTCACGCAGACGGTTCCTCTCCACGAGCCTCTTTCCGACCTTCATCTATTCACCGACGCATCCCTTCAGGATTGGGGGGGTGCCATGTCAACGACCATCCATGTAACCTTCGGGTCCTGGGAACACAACGTATCGGGATCACATTAACATCCTCGAACTACGAGCAGTTCTCCTCGGTCTCCAACGTTTCCAACATCTCGTTGCGAATCGCGTGGTCCAGGTGCATATTATCGACAACACAACGGCGGTCGCCTATCTTCAGAAGTGAGGGGGCACTCGCTCCCGGTCCCTTCACAACATCACTTCAGTCATTTTCAATCTCTGTGTTTCCCTTCGGATGGTGCTCCTTCCATTGCACATTCCGGGCAATCCATCGTTATTGCCGTCTCACTCTCCCGCCGATCCCCCCATCAGGGGAATGGACACTAAAGATGTCCATTTGCGAATCTTTTTGTCAGCATTTGGGGACGGCCATTCGTGGACTTCTTTGCAACGAGGCTCAATGCCAGAATTCCCCAATACGTCAGCCCCGTTCCGGCCGACCAGGCCTGGGGAGTGGACGCCCTCACCCTCTCCTGGGACCACCTTTTCGGTTACCTATTCCCACCTCCCAAGCTTCTTCCCTTGGTCCTCCGCACAACTGCCCGATCTCTGGGCCTCTTCATTCTGATGGCACCCAATTGGCCTGCGGCAGCCTGGTTCCCCTATTACTTGATCTCATCAATTCGTCCCAGCGTGTCCCGGTCCTCCACGACCTTCTAACCCAACAACAGGGGACCATGTTTCACCGCCGTCCTGTGTCGCTGCAGCTACACACGTGGCTACTATCGTCCGATTATTCAAAGCATCAGGTGTTTCTACAGAACAGGCCTCCCTTATCGCCTCAAGGCGGTCTGGGCCTCTACCAACAAAATTTATGATAGTCATTGGCGACGATGGTTTCGTTGGTGTCTCGCACGGCAAGTTAATCCAGTCAGTCCCTCTTTACCGGACTTTCTAGGATTCCTAAACGATCTTTTCATCAATGGTCTCGAGGAATCGACCATCTTAGTGTTTCGATCCGCACTCAGTATGGTGTTCAAAGCAGGTGGCAGTCTCGGAGACTTAGATGACTTTCGTATTTCGGCTCTTAATCAAATCTTTCGAGATCGAGTGCCCTAAGGTCCGACGTCTGTTTCCGGACTGGGATTTATCCATCGTCCTCACGTCGCGTCTTTCTCCCCCCTACGAACCACTCCTGTAACCTTAGTCATCTTACTACGAACCACTGTCTTCATGTAACCTTAATCACATTACCCGTAAAACCATTTTTCTCGTGGCCGTGGCTGCATGTGTCCGTTGCAGTGGGCTACAAGCTCTCTTGCCCACACCAGCAGACTGTTTTTTCTTGACAACTGTTCTGGCGTGACTCATACTCCGAGGGCATCCTTTCGATCCAAAACTCAGAATCCCTGTGAGCGGTCCTCTCCCTTCATAGCTGGTAGCTGCGAGCACTGGGGCGTCAGATTCGATAGGCGTCCTGGTCCCAGTGTACATCTCTGGCTTCGTACAGACCCGGGTTCGATCCTGGCGATGGGAAGTGTATATGTACGGGTTTTTTCTCCGGTTGTTTCCCGCCCGTTGCACGAAGGTTTCCTCCGGGTACTCCGGTTTCCTCCCTCCTGCGACAAAAAACAACTGTAATAATGGTGGTACTTCTTCCACTTAACATCTGCCGCTGGGGAATGGGTGGGTGGATGCCTCGAGCATCGTCTTTATATATTATTATATTATATATTATTATTATTATTATTCATGATTCCGGCCTTGTCTACTATTCTTGGTGACGAGCCCGAGCAAGTCCTCTGTCCCGTGCAAGCTCTTCACTTCTACCTCAAAGCTTCCAAGCCGATCCGCCAGGGATGATCCCAGCTTTTTCTGCCGTTCGCTTCCACTTAGAGTGAAACTTCGATTCATATGGTTTCTACGTGGATCAAAATTGTGATCCTTCATGCTTACAACGCTCTCAACGTCAGTTGCGTCGACCAAGGTATTCGGGTTACCGCTCATGAACTGCATGCGTTTTCGACGTCCTGAGCCCATTACAGTAACATTCCTATCACTGACATCATGGAGGCTACTTCCTGGCGCAGTCCAACTGTCTTTACATCTCACTATCTCCGTGACATGTCTGCTCAAGCCGAGGGACTCTATCGTTTCGGTCCCTTTGTGGCTGCTAAACGGTTCTGTGATCCCCTTAAGCAATTTGATTCCCTCGCTCCTGTTCTTCTCTGTCGATTGCAAAGTTCTACTTTTGGGGATGCGTACTACCCTAGGGGGCTCCGTCAAGTTACAGGCCTTCCAGTTGTCTACTTTTCTTACTTTATTGATGAATGTCCTACTTTTGTCCTACTTTTTAAAAAATGTCCTACTTTTCCTATTTAAAAAAAATTAAAATGATACGAATCATATGCTGAAGTTTATAAAGTTCAAAAATACAATCTGAACTAACAAATGTAAACCAATCAGATTGTTAGAAGAGAATTATTACAGTGCTCAAGGTTTCTAATTCATACCGATAATGCAGTTTTTGATATCTGCTGTGAATTCTTCCGTAATTTTCTAACGATGCTCTTCCAGAAAGAATTAAGTTACTTTGGTGCACATACTTTTAAATAAACTAAATGATCTTGTATTACAATGTCTAAGGCATTTTATGAAACCAGAAGTTGTGAAGAATGACGCAGGCAGTGATCTCCTGGCAATGAATGTAAGCGAAGAAAAGAATCTCTTGCCAAACAAAAACTGTAAATTGGTTCTGAATCAGAAAAGACACTACTTTCAAAAAATTGGAGCGTCTTGGGGCGTTTGACTGCACATAGCGTACAAATGCATACAACTTCTTTATGGGGCCTCCCTTGCAGCCACTGAAGCAGACAAAGTAATACAATTTGCAGTGGAATTGTTATCCAGTTGATTCTGGTGTTTTTTCTAACTTGTAAAAGTTGAAAAGCATAGCACAATTAAGAAAGAATTGACTTACTGGAAATTATTTCAACTGAAGTCAATAAGGAACCTCACTAACAAAAGATGTAAAATGCGGCTTCACTTTAGCTCATGGAAACGCTGATGTTAAACAATGATTCTCACTCAACATCACAAAAGCTCCCATCGGACTTAAAACTGTAAAGACTAAAAGATGGGGCTGAAAAAAGCAGTGCACCAAAGCAACTATAAACAAGTCGTGCGCCAGACTATAACTTAGTCTTATTGTTGTTGCTCCTGTTGTACTCCTTTTTTTCTGGAAAAGTCTTACTTTTTTTCGAAAGTTCACTGGAAGGCCTGAAGTTGGCGCCCGCCGCCTTTGACGAAGTCTGTGGAATCCTAAAAATCAGGTAATGGATAAATTCATGGCATTAGAAACATTGAAATACCAGGGCCAACTGGTTGATTTCTATTTCTATTGCCTTATTAAAAATATGCATTACCTTCTTCCCACCCTCCTCCCCTCTGTGTCGCCAACTGGGCATTGTAGAGGAACAAAAGATGACGACTCGATTGTCAGCTAGGTTTATATATACAGAGGGTACGCAGTAGGATGCGCAGTGGATAGCAACGTGTGGAGGACTCCAGAACTCCAATCTCTAGTACAAATAGCATTGGGAGGAAGAGAATGTTAAAAATCGGGTAATGTGTATTTTCAATAAGACAATAGAAACAAAACTCAACAAGGTGGTCCTGGTATTTTAATGTTTCTTTTTACTGAGCAACATTGCAAGGTTGTGGTGGATTGCGATCCAGCATTTATATCTTCTTTGTCACGACTTAAGGTGGCCAAAGGGGCAATTACTTAGGAAAATATTTTTCTTTGTGCTGTGAAAAGTGCATTACCTGTCAATTTATTGCATTGTTGTATTAATGATGCTGCCTGGTGCTTGAGACTTGAATAGCTACCTAGGTTACCCTACCGCGCATGCGCGGCCCTCCCTATAAAGGATGCGTGCTGGGGTGCTCGTCATGTCTTTGTCTCAAGCCATCGGCCCTCAACAGCTCGCTGCTCCCTGGATTCGTTCTGTTCCTGCCGTCTTCTACCCCGTCCGCTCGGCCAGCACATCCATGCAGGTTTCGTACATCATCGAGTCTGTGTTGGTCTGCTGTTTCCAGAGTCCACCTTCCCTCCTCGACTGGCCAGCTCCGCCAAGATGATCGACGAGATCTTGACGCTACGACGCAAGACGCCATCACCCTCCATCTCCTCGTCCAGTCTCACCTCGCTGCAACTAACGGCATGGCTTTGCCCCTTCCTGTCGCTCACCTTGACCGAAGATACTTCACTCTGCCTATGCAGTCACTAGGCATTGCCGGGAAGCTGCACCCTCCTCCCGTCCGCGACGACCGCTGCGCGCCCGGCACCGCCGGTACGTGCAACCCAGCAACGACGACGTCCGCCTCCCGCTGCAAGTGATCGGCGCACGCCGCTTCTCCCCGCCCTATCGACCTTAGCAGTAGATGTACGACACACCTGGCGCCGTTCCATGAAACCAAGCAGAACGTCCGCAGCATCTCTCCTCACTCGGGGTAATTGTTCACGATTATCCCCGACGTGTCCTCTCCGACCCTGTCTCCACCGCTTGCCTTCACATCCACTTCAAACTTCGCAAGCCGTGTTGGCATGTCACACACCCTAAATCTGCTACAACCAAGAGGCCAACATCTCCCTGCACGACGACCGAAACTCCGCCCGTTTGGTTCCAGCAAACGATGAACGACACGTCTGATGTTTCTTCGGAACTCCGAGCCCCGGGCAGACTCACCTCGTTCGAGCCACAATGGTCTCTTCCCGACCTCTTCTCTCCCTCTCCAGCCCCGCCGCTACGCTGTCGGACACCATTGTTTTTCCATCACTCACCTCGTCCGTGTGACAAGTCGACCAGGCCGCAAATTTCAAGTCTCTGACTACGAATGTCGCCCGGTCGGTCACCGCTTCTGCCTGAACCTTGCCCGCCCTACCCTTCCGTCACGACAGCTTCGTGTCGACGTTGCTCGCATCTCTCATGCCACCTACAACGGCGATCCTACACCTCTAAATCAATGGACTCACCAGCGGTGCCAACCCAAGATCCCCAAGAGCAACTCCCCAATTGAAGTCCCTGAGGACCAAGAAGACCCGTTCCTACCTACAAGTGTCAACAACCCATCCTCCCCACCGGAAACCACATTCCCATCGTTTCAAACGAACACAGTATGGACATCATCACGACAACACCACGCTCCCCAAACAAGGATGAACCGATCATTCCCTCCCCAAAGTTTGACTCGCCACGCTCCATCCGGTTCCTCAGGCGCTTCCGAATCCGGAGTCCCTGCATTCCCCCCCCCCCTCCCATGGAGATCTGCCACAGGATTCAATCCCTGAATCGGAGAAACCCTCTAAGATCAATCAAAAGGAGATTTTCAAGATCGTCAAGCACAAACTCAAATTGAAAGAATCCTCAAAAATACAGCTGGACGTGTAAAGACTGCTTACGTGTAAAGACCATTCTACGGTCTTGGCAACATCGAATCTCCTCACAATAAAAACAAATCAAGGACCTGAAGGCAGAAATCAACAAGCTGCGGACCACCAACAATAGTCAACTGCTACAAATAACTTCGTTAACTCTCAGCCAAGCCCTGAAGAAAAAGAGAACATCCTTCCCTCCCCCACCGCACCAGGGTCTCTCCAAACCCATAACTTTCTCACCCTGGTCGTTACCACGTCTGACAACTGACAGATCATGGAAACCAGCCTACAAGACGCCTGGATCTTTTCACCACCCAAGCTTGCTTCAACCATCGGACCCTCGCATCTGTCTTACGGCCCTCCCTTCCAAGCCTCTAACGTGGGTGGAACCACCTCTCGAGGACACGGAACCTCCAACGATCCCCTCGAACGCAAACCAAGACAAACTACACAGTGAAATCTCGGACGCCTGGAAAAGCATTTCCTCTACGGCCCGTGATCATAACCTTCAATCGTTCTCATTATGGTAATTTGATAACGAAACCAGTTTTGATCCTCTACACCCTGAACTATCGCCACTTTCTTCGTTTCCTACTCAAGAAATTCCCTGTTCCCCATGCCGGAGGAAGGCCAGAGGATACCACTACGGTCTCCGCAACCCCTCTTCCCAATAATTTATTCCACTCTCTCTACGTTCCGAAAAGAAAAAAAGAGGAAGAAAGTAAAATAAAAAAATAAAATAAAAAAAAAACCATTAATCTCTTAAAAAAAAATTTCTCATTATCATCCATAGATTACTGTCCATCATCTCCTTTACGACAACCCCTTTAAACTTAAAAAAAAAAACACTAGAGGAGGTAAAACGACAACCAACTTTGAGTACTAAACTGAAAACGCCACTCCCATGAACTTTTCCACGCCTCACAACTCACTGAAGCCTCTCTTCTTGACCTAATGGAACCCAAGACGACAATCCAAGTCAAGTCAACATCCCCACCCATCAAAGGTAAATACATCAACTGCTTTTCTCTCCCAAGTTCTAATTCTCGATTAACCACAAACATTAAAATGTGAGAACAAATCCAGGGTGTCAGCAGCCCCAGGTACTCAGTCAAAAGGTGCCCGCAACCAAATTTGACGAGGTAGGCCTGTCAATGCAATAAACTGACAGGTACTGCACTTTCACAGCACAAAGAAAGAACATTTTGCCGGCCCCCAGCCAGGCCGGCTAAAAATGGTTTCTTTTGCTGTAAAAGTGCATTATTTATTTATTTATTTAAAATAGTCGTAGCACCATAAGGCATTAGAACGACATCTAAAATAAAACAAACAACTCCCATACAACTATGTATCAGAGTGGCTGCACTGTATTGCAGTATGCTGAGCAACCAAACTCTTGTTGAATGCAATAAAGGTTTGATTTTGCAGTGTCACTTGTTAAATCATTCCAGTCACAGATAGTTTTCGGAAAAAAAGAACTGGCCAAAACATTTGTTCTGCACTGAAATCTTCTGATTTTCTTAACGTGATCATGCCTCCCAATGTAGTGAGGGGAACAAGGTAGTCGACAGGATTCAAAATTGTGTCCCTGTGGAAAATCTTATGTAACAGTCCAAGTCGCCGGTCCCTTCTGCGAACACACAAAGGCTGCCATCCTAAATTGTTCATCATGCCAGACACGCAGGCATCATAAGTGAATTTATTAAACACGATTCGGGTAGCACGACGCTGCAAGCCTTCAAGAGCATCAATTAACAATTGGGTCCCAGACTGCACAGCAGTAGCCAAGTTTAGATCTAACCAAAGCATTAAAAACTAATTCTCTGGTGCGTGGTGGAGTGCCACGAAGTACACGGTTTATGAACCGGACTTTGGCATTTGCGTCGGCACAAAGACTCAAAATATGGTCATTCTATTTCAGCTTGTTAGTAATTTGTACTCCCAGAATAGACAGTTTATCCACTACCTGAAGAGCATCTCCACCCATAGTATACTTTGGAATAACCACATTTTTATTTCTAGAACTGATAAAACTTTGGTCTTGCTAGCATTCAGATTCATTTTCCACTTGATGCACCAGTCTGTGATACGCTCCAAATCATTTTGTAAAATATCTCTATCCGTAGCCTCAGAGATAATTCTGTACAATGTCGAATCATCCGCGAAGCGTAACTTATTAGATTCAATGACTTCGGTTAAGTCGTTAATGTAAATTAAAAACAGAATAGGGCCACTAACGGATCCTTGCAGCACGCCAGACGAGACGGGAGCTTCCGTCGACCTTGCACCGTTTACAACCACAAACTGTTTCCTGTCCTGAAGAAATGCACGATACCAGTCGACAATCTGTGCAGACGCACCGTAGCTTTTAAGTTTCAGAAGTAACAGGTCATGAGACACTGAGTCGAATGCTTTAGCCATGTCTAAGGCTACAAGGTTAACGGTAGCTGCTTCGTCAAGTCCAGTAGCAATGCCGTGTATCATATCTAAAAGCAATAGTTCACATGATGATCCTTTTCGGAATCCAAACTGTCTCTGAGAGAGAAGATTGTTCAGTTCCAAATGTGCTACAAGATTGCTAGCAAGTACATGCTCCATCATTTTGCAGCAAATAGAGGTCAGCGATACTGGATGATAGTTGCTTACAACATTCCTCTTTCCAGTTTTATGCAATGGCACAACAGCAGCAATCTTCCAGTTTTCTGGCACCACTCCCTCGTTCAAACTTTGCTTAAAAATATGCAATAGATATCTTGCACTCACTGCTTGTGTCCTTTTCAGCATGCAACCAACAATGCCGTCTGGTCCCGCTGCTTTACTTTCTTTAAGGTTTGAAATAAGGTTCAAAATACCCGTGTAGGCTATGTCGATGTCTGGCATAAAATCGGCACACCTGGATGTCAAATTAGGTGTTAGGTCTCCTACATCTGGCTTCGTAAAAACAGACTCGAAGAAACTATTAAATTTATTTGCACGTTCGGTATCGTCAGAAACAAGTGTACCATCATGCTTTCGTCTATTCGTCTATAGACACATTCCTGTCTATTTGTTTGTTTAACATATGCCCAAAATCGTTTTGGGTTCTTTGAAAAAGTATGCCCCAGGTTCTCCATGTATTGTTGCTTTCTTTCTTTAAGCAACTTTTTAACAACTTTCTGATGGTCGTTTGCTTTAGCCCATACTTGTGCAGATCGACATTTCCTTGCTTGTTGCCTCAGTCTCCTTCCCTTCCTAACTGCTCTTTTTATTTCAATGTTTACCCAAGGCTTGTCTTTAGAACGTGTTGTATAAGCACGCTGCGTGTATTTATGTACAGTTTGCATAATATCTTTCTTGAAAACTAACCAGTTTTCTTCAATGGATCTTTCGGCCGCACACGTAGCAAAATTAACGTACAGATTTCCAAGAACATCGTTTATCTTGGACCAGTCAGCTTTATCATAACGCCACACATGTCTTCCTTCTTCTTTTCCATGTTTGAGGAAAGATGCTGGTAATACCACCCGAACAAGTGAGTGACCCGACACCCCTGTTTCAACAGAGACAGACTCCGTTGCACATGTTAACGTGGTGAAAAATAAATCAAGACAGTTTTCCCCTCTTGTAGGTTCATGAACAATCTGTTCAAGGCCAAATTCGTCCATCATTCTTTGAAGGGCATCAGGTTTAACAGACGCGCACGAGTTTCTCCACTCTTCGTCGTGCCACTTTAAATCTGGAAGGTTAAAATCACCTGCAATAACCACATTACGACAGTTCCTAGGCAAGATTTTTTTAGATTGTTCGTAAAGTACATCAATTGCATCTTTATCTTCTTGTCCCCTATAGACACAAGCAAACCAAAAAATCTCATGAGCAATGGTCACCTTACACCAACAGATCTCAGACCCCTCTGAATTTTCAACAGTGATTTGTTCACTTTCCAACGAATCTTTGACTGCAATCAAAACACCACCAGCTCTGCTTTGTCTCTCTCTTCTATACACATTGTAATTCCTAGGAAACCAGCAGTATGTCTGATCTTCTTCATTCAGCCAAGTTTCGGTGCACAACAAAATGTCAGGCATTTCACTAAGTAGCAACTCGTCGAGCTGCGATTCCTTGTTCCTAATGCTCTGAAAATTTTCAAGTAAAACAACTAATTCACTATGAGTTACAGATTCGCAGGAGGCAAGTCGCTGGCTGTTGTGTGAGTTTGCTTTGTTGGCTGGAGAGTTGCATTCCTCTTCACTATTTTCCCTCCTCTTAGGATGAGGTCTGGCTCGATTTTTCTTCTCTCTTGCAGCTGCCGTAACAAGTTTTTTGTTTCCTCGCGTTCGTGGTTTGACTTGTCCGGAGAGATAGCTATTTGTTTAGCTGCTGGAGCAATTGTGTAGTTTCTACATCTATATCCTTTACTTAGGAATAATTCCTTTTCAGATTGGTTTTGAAACCGCACAAGTAATGGGCGGTTTCCTTGCTCTTGTTTTTTGCCTAGTCGGTGAAACTTTACAACATTTACTTTGTCAGTAACATCCAGGTTTCCACAGATTTGCTTCATTAGATTGAGATCGTGTTCAAGCCTCTTTTCGTTTTCTGTATCGCCACTTTCAGGAACATCTTTATTAATAAAATCGAGTTGTCGCGTCAGATGGACGCAACGAGACGGCCACACGATGGCCGACGGCCGCAAGTAACCACTCGGATCAACAGTCGTAGCGCCATCTCTTGATAGTCAACGCAAGCGAACGAAGCAATATGCACTACCGGGGTGTAGTGGGCTATACTTGCGTGAATGTAGCACGAACCGTTGTCTCAGCATCTACGCCAGCTATCGTTCGAAGCCTACAGTTATTATTTACGACAAGTCAGTTCAAGCTGTATGGATTTGTTAGCAGTTGTGTTGTAAACAAAAGACAGCATCTAATTTTTAAGTTTAAAAAGAAGCAATCGGGATTTTGAGTACGAAACTGCTCGGTGTTTTAGAAAAAAAATTCTTGGCTATTTCAGTGACTTGAGTGATCAACGTGGTAGCCTAACTGCATAGCGTTATGGTCATGGTTATAACTGCATAGCGTTATGTCATGGTTATGTTCTGTATGACTTTGTAATCTGAATAAAGTTTTTAATTCGTAATCACATCATCACTACTCAGTACTCACGCGTTGGTTGCATAGTGCAAGTGCAAGCGATGCGAAGCCAAAAGATGCTTTAATCATCAACACACGGGTTTTCCTTTTATTCATTTTTCAAAACGTAGCTGTTCCCATGGCTTAACATAGGTATTTTTGTTCTTTAAGGCTTAATAGAAACAAAGGTGTTTATTTCCATTTTGCCCCCACCTCGGCCCCACGTTACTAAGGGAGACGACTGATGACTTTTTATTATTTCTTTTTGCCCTTTTTCCTGTTTGGCAGTAAATCAGTCCGACGGCCAGATTTTTATAGCCAATCAGTTCTTTTTTATTTACTTATACCCCGTTTGGCGTGTGACGTTACAAATTAGTAGCTCCCAATATGCGGCTAACGAAGAATATGCCGATGTCTGGGGTCTGTGTCATCATCATATTCCTCCGCATTTTCCCAATCCCGCAACCCAGCATCAGAAAATGGTTCTCCATCCGCCGCAGCCCTCCCCCCCCCCCAAAAAAAAGACCATTCATTCATTTTCCTTTTCGGCTGTACCTGTCTCCTTACTACTACTCTCCTACTCCCCCTCCAGTTGTTATTGGTAATTGAAAATGTTGACGTAAATAAATATTTTCTCTGGGTGGGAGCAAATTTTATGCTTCCCTGCTAGAAAACGTATGACCACTTCGTTTGTGCTGGCCACTTCATTTGTACTGTACTGCAAAACAACAGCAGCAGTGCTAGCAACACTCAAGTCAAAAGTTAATGATAAATCGCACACATGGCAACGCCAACACAATCAGTGCTGCAGTTAGCATTTTTTAAAGGAAGGGGTGCAAGAGTAAAATGTAGAGCCGCCAAAACTAAACAATTTTGGGTTCATGATTGTGGCCTATTTTATAGTGGTTTTTGCTATGTTAGCCTAAGTTATCAAGCTCCTAGCTAACTACCGATGCGGGGGTATGAACCCCCTCCCAGTGAGTGTGGGTCCAATGATAACAGGGGGTTGAATGGCATAATAGCAGAAGCCTATAGAAAATAATAATAGTGAGCATTGGCTTCCTGCCAACACTGACCTTTACAACCTTTATTAAACATGCAGGCCACACATCAGGTTACACGAAGTTGCTGTGGTGGCCAGCAAGTACAACTAAATAATGAAGGCACACCCACAAAACTTGGAACACAAGTTTTATGTAAAAACTTTCGGCCACCTGCTTTGAATTGTGGGCCCCCTTGCCTCCTGGGCCTGGATGCCTTGTACCCTTCGCATCCCCCTTAATTACGGCTCTGAACGCAATCAATCACTTTACTGCCACTTACATATAAAGAACTGCACCAAACCAACCCCGTGATGAAAACATCACACAATCATTACAACACCCCGTGCGTAGCACGGGCTTACATCTAGTTGTATATAACAGCATTCAGTTTGCGTTTTTCAATTTCTTCCATCTCTTTGGCTACTAACGAAGAACACATGTCAACAGTCACTACCTTGCTGCTTGTCTTTCCAACTCTTTTTTTCACAACAGTTGAATAGCCTGCATCTTCCTTCCCATTATCATTGTCGACCTCATTAGGCTCTTCTTTAGATTGTAGGCTAACCAACTCTTGCAGGTCTTTAACTTGTTGTTTAGTGTATTGTAAGTCTAAACACGTTGCAGACAATTTATTTGCCAGCTCTTCATTATTTTCAGCAAGGCGTTCCACTAACTCTGTCAATACAGCGACCCTGCTTTCTAATTTGCAGGACCGACAAACGAAAGTTAGGCCCGACTTTTTTACTTGCTCGAATGGTACATCAATCCCTGTATCAGCAAACACAAAATATTTCTTGCATTTTTCACATTCAATCTCTTCGGTGACGTTTGGTTTACCATTTTTCCTCGTTTTCACTGGCTTAGAGTCGTCTTTGGCCCACCCTGCGTCCCCTCTCGAGTCACCTTTTGACGCAATCGAGAGACAAAGAGATGACGAGCTCCCTAGCACGCATCCTTTATAGGGAGGGCCGCACATGCGCGGTAGGGTAACCTAGGCAGCTATTCAAGTCTTAAGCACCAGGCAGCATCATTGAGACAACAATGCAATAAATTGACAGGCAATGCACTTTTGCAGCAAAAGAAACCATTTTTAGCCGGCCTGGCTGGGGGCCGGCAAAATGTTCTTTTTCTAGTTGCCGTGAAAATATACAATACTTACTTTTAAGCATTCTCCTTCTCTTAATGCTGTTTTGATTTAGAGAAAAAAATTCGAAGATATCCATCCGTGTCGCTATCCTACTGCGCAGCCTCCATCATATGTAAACTCAAACGGAGCGGTTCGCTCGTCTTTTCTTCTCTAACCACCGTCCTAGACGG
Source organism: Lithobius niger (assembly GCA_023313725.1). NCBI lineage: Eukaryota > Metazoa > Arthropoda > Chilopoda > Lithobiomorpha > Lithobiidae > Lithobius > Lithobius niger. The sequence goes on from JAHWFP010227915.1 coordinate 110,361, forward strand.
GTGCTTTCTTCATGCTCCACGATCCAACCTGCTCTACGCTATGCCTCGAGAAAAGGGGACACTGAAGGAAGGATTGGTCCGCCCAACAACTTCCATACCATTGGCCATCTCTTCCAGGGCATGTTGAGGTTCTTGAATTGACTAGAGAACAGGAATCCTTGGACCCGGTAATGCCTTTGGCTAACCCCCTTCCTGTCCGAACCTTCGATTCCGCCTCCGCTCATTGATACCGCCACTACATCCCCTATTCCGTGCAGTCAACCTGCCACCAGCCGAGACTTTCGTTCCGTAAGTGACAATCTTTTTCGGACCAAGGAACGTTACGCCTGCCTTAAGCTTCAGGTCGAGGTTCGCAAGGAAGCCGCCAAGACGGCGGCCTCTTCCTCATTACACACTCCTCTGGACCTTTCATCGTGCTGCTCCCGTCCCTCCGCTTTTGCATGATCCGTTCCTAATGATACTGGAGAACCACTCTCCGCTATGCAGGTAAATGCGCTTTTGGATTCCTCCCTCCGCCTTTTCAAGCGGAAGCAGCCTCCTGATCCCGATCCTTCTGCCTACACGGCGGCCTGGTTGGCCTCCACGCCTAAACTGCTGCGTACCTCTACTGATGATCCATGTTCGTCTCAGCGCTCTGATCCTGCTCCGTTGCCACCTAGTTTACCAGCTCCACCTCCGGACTCTGCGGACGAACCGTCAGTCCCTTCTCGGGGGTAATGACGGTGATTCACAATATCGGCCATCCTCTGGACATCCTGAACCTCCATTTCACTGCAATACCGATCCTTCGGAAATACCTCTTCCAAACCTCTTGAAGACAGTAGAAGGAATATTCCCCGATTTTTTCTGCACAAGCCTAGTCCTGATTCCGACACTCCTTGCAAGAACCGAGGATTAGCTACGGGTTTTGGCTTTGGTTTCCGTGACCAGCTCCCTCATTGGCCTCCCCTACTTGAACAATCCACCACGCTCCTCAGAACAGGTGTTGTCTTGCTTGGAACGGGACACCGCTTCAATTGGATGAAGATCCGCGACCTTGGCACGAGAACTTCTTCCGTCCTCACGCAATTTCGACATATACCTCCAGTCTGAGTTCTTTACTGCAGACGCAAAAATGGACTATTTCTGCCCCGGAAGGCCACAGTATTTGTGCTCCGTGACAACGATCAGTTGCTTCGCCTTGGCTTGGGCGCCTCCTCCCAAGCGGACGTATTAAACACAGCCGCCAACGCCCTCTGTGAATGTTTGTATGCTGATCCTCCGCCGGCGGACGCGCGCTTGTCCTGCTTGTCGTCCGCACTCTGCTTCCCAAATTCACCCAGATCCGCCCAAGGAGGATTGGGCTACCTCTAAACCCTTCTAAATGCTCTAAATTGCTCTAAATGCTCTAAATGCTCTAAATGCTTTTCCGTCATCTTTGCCTCGATCCCAGTCGCCCTTTCGTTCCAGAAACCAGGGCTGCGGCCGCGGACGGTCGCTTGGCCGCTCCATCACTCCCAACAGACGGTATCGTCGCGCATCTTCCCGTTCCCGCAGCCGGTCTACTTACTGACATTCCCTCGCCCCCAAAAGCTGGGGGGGGGGAGGGGGCGTCTTCGGATTTACATCACAGCATGGCGTTCTATTACAACCGACTCTACGATCCTCTCCATCATCTGCGACAGATCTCTCCCGAAATTTCTTTTTCCCAATCCCGTGCGAAGTCCGCCTTGGGAGATGGAAGTTCCACCGTCCGCTCCGCTCCATGAAGAAATTTATGCTCGCCTTCACAAAGACGCAATACGATTGGTCCCGGGACCAATTCAACCGGGATTCTACAGCAGTATTTTTCTCTGCCCCAAGAAATCAGGGGGTTCTTGCCTGACTGTCAACTTAAAACCCCTCAATCGATTCATCCGGAATCCTTCCAGATGGAGACAACCGCCTCCATTCGAAATTCTTCGCTGCCCCACGACTGGACAATATCTTTAGATCTAGCGAACGCATATCTTCACATTCACCTACATGCCTCTGTCCGGCACCTCTTCCGTTTTATCTTCGACGGTTCCGTTTACGAATTTATTTGCCTTCATTTTGGTCTAAACGCCACTCTTTGAATATTCACCCTTGTCCTCCATCCAGTGCTAGCTTACCTGCATCAACAAGACATCCGAATCCATGCCGTTCTCGACGATTGCTTACAACCCAATCAAGACCGCTCCGCACTAGTGACCAACCATTCCATCGTACTTTCTGTTTTGCACCAGCTCGGCTTTGGCATCAACCTTCCAAAATCTCGTTTACAGCCTGCCCAAGCCTTCACGCTCCTCGTAGTATTCTTCGACCTAGTCCAAGAGGTGGTCATGCCATCCCCGAAGAGGATCACCAGCCACCTACCCTCCATTCGCTCCTTTGTCCGCCTCCTGCACTACTTCTGAAACTTGCATCCGTAATAGGGATCATCGATTCCTTCGCAGATCTAGTCCCCTATGGCAGATGGATGGCTCGCCCACTCCATTTCTATCACATAATGGAATGGGGAGATCCCCTCTCCGCCCTTCTCTTGCCCGCACGGACCCTCAACCACTCCTTTCCCTTTGCAACAATAAATTGGTGGTTGGACGTTCTCAACCTTACAGCAATGGTTTCTCTACACGAACCACTGCCACAAATCCATACTTTTACGGATGCCTCCATAACGGAATGGGAAGCGCACGTCAACAACCTGACTGTCAGGGACATGGGTACCCGGCCTATCCGACCACATCAATCTACTAGAGCTTCGAGCAGTCCTCCTCAGCCTCAATCATTTCCAACATCTCCTTATAGGTCGAGTCGTCCAGGTTCATCTCGACAACACCACCGCAATTGCATATCTCCAGAAAGGCGGAGGGACGCTTTCTCGCTCCCTTCATTGTCTAACATCCGAAATTTTCCGCCTCTGCATCCGACTTCAGGTCTGCTTTCTCCCACTTCACGTTCTGGGGAACTAGAATGTTATTGCCGACTCCCTTTCCAGACATGTCCCTCCAACTGGCGAATAGACCCTCCATTCTTCCATGTGTACTGCCCTTTTCAATCTTTGGGGACGTCCTATGGTCTACCTATTTACCACGAGGTTCAATGCCAGACTTCCCCAGTTCGTCAATCCACTCCCGGATCCTCGCGCTTGGGTAGTAGATGCCCTAACCCTGAATTGGAATCACCTTTTCGCCTACGCCTTCCTGCGTCCGAAACTCCTGCCCCTGGTTCTTTGCAAAATTGCGACATCCCACGGCCAGTTCTTCCTCTTTGCACCGGACTGGCCAGCAGCAGCATGGTTTCCGACGCTCCTCGACCTTCCCCGCCGCATTCCAATCCATCCGGACCTTCTCACGCAGAATGACAGCACGGTCCTTCATCCAAATCCGAGACTACTATCATCAAACTTCTCAAAGCGTCAGAAGTTTTTGAAGAGACACTTTGTATCGCCTCTCGGGCCATCAGAGCATCTACCAATAAAATATACGACAGCCACTGGCAACGAAGGATTCGTTGGTGTGTCAATGAACAAGTTGATCCTGTCAACCGCCCTATTTCTGACATCCTCCGTTTCCTAACATCTCGGTTGAACAGTGGTTTGCGAGGATCTACTATTTCAGTATACCAATCCGCCCTTAACGCCGTTTTTCGAGCCGCAGGGAACACTGGGCTTCTTGACGACTTTCGTATCTCGGCCCTCATCCACTCCTTCCAGAATGATCACCCTCGCATACGGAAGCAGTTCCCGGACTGGGGATCTCTCAATCATCCTCTCCGCACTCTTCTCGACTCCCTACGAGCCAATGTCCTCCTGCAAACTTAGCCACTTTACCCGCAAAACTGCTTTCCTCCGCTGCGGCGAGCTACAAGCTCTCTCTGCCACTGCATCCGACTGTTTCTTTTTGAACGAGTACGCCGGGGTCACCCTGACCCCCAGAGTTATGTTTCGTGCCAAGACTCAGAAACCTTACGAAAGGACCAGGCCTTTTTATCATTCCTGCACTTTAAAACATTCTAGGTGATGCTCAAGAACGTACCTTATGCCCTGTACGAGCCCTTCGCTTTTATCTCAAAGCAGCCAAACCTGTTCGACGGGGATGAACTCAGTTGTTTATACCTTTCACCTCCAAGGTTGGTGTTACTTTAACTCACATGATCGCCTCCATGGCTGAAATCTGCCATCGTCCAAGATTATGACGCCCTTGACATTAGCTGTATGGAACAGGGTATTCGAATTGCCGCCCATGAACTATGTACAATCTCTATTTCTTGGGCGCCTTACAGTAACATCCCTGTCACTGAAATTATGGAGGCTGCATCCTGGCGCAGCCCTGCTGTTTTCACTTCTCTCTACCTTCGTGATATGCCACACCATGCTGACGGATTGTACCGAATCGGACCTTTCGTTGTGGCCCGACATATACTCCAACCCCCTTGCACACTTCAGCCTGTTTCTGTGTGGGGAACCGCTCGCTGCCCTGAGGGGGCTTTGTTTAATGGCGCCGGCTGCCTTGACAAAGTCTGGTCTGCTTAAAAGCAGGTAATGTACATTTTAGTGTAAATGCACGGTAAATCGGTACTCAAGGTATTGACGGTAAAAAAAAATTACGGTATCAGTATCGTTCCTTTTTTAGCACCACGGTATTACCATGATTATGGTGCTGACGAAGGTGCATGCGAAAGTGCGAAATTCGCACGAGCGAGTGAAATCCAACCCCACTGCTTGCCCACAGTGCGGAAGGGGGGGGGGGATGGGAAGGGAGCAGCTCTTCAGTAACAAGCCCGTACGAGCGACTTTGTATTTATGGTCGAAGTCGCAGCGTCCCCTCAAGATGAAAGCGAAGTTCCGCTATTTAGTAAAAAAAATTAAATGCCAAGAACCATATTTGATTCTTTTGTTCTCAAGTGGATAACAGCGCAAAATTATTTCCTAAATTACCTCGATATTACCTCGATATTAGACCGCTGTTTTCAGAACCGTACCGTACCGTCCTGCAAAAACTTAATACCGTGCAACACTAGTACATTTTCACAGCAACTAGCAACTCCAAAAATACCACTATTAATAATAATAAAATATTTGACTAAAAATAAATTAGTCAGGAGAAGGAAGGGGTCAAGACCCACTAATACCCATCCTTGAATTTAAGAAATAAACTAAAATACAACCCGGAGGAAAGAGCAGGTTAGAGGGGGAATTTCATATAGAAAGTTGGACATGTTCAGGCCTTTTTAGGAATTTGGTAAGTGCAACCGATGCAAGGTTTTGTCGAAAGGTAGCCACGTTCTTGCTAGTAACTAGTGTGTCAGGTAGGGAGTTCCATACCCTAATGACTATTACTTGGTTGATTTTGGTTTCTATTGCCTTCTGAAAATACAAATTACCTTCTTCCCACCCTCCTCCCCTCTGTCACCATCAGGGCACAATAGAGGATCGAAAAGATGAGTGAAGCGCTCCGTTTAAGTTTATATATGATGGAGGCTGCGCAGTAGGGTAGCGACGCGGATGGATATCTTCGAAATATTTTCTCTAGATCAACACAGCATTAAGAGAAGGAGAATTCTTAAAGTAGGTAATGTATATTTTCAGAAGGCAATAGAAACCAAAATCAACCAGGAAATTCTGATATTTCGGAGTTTTTTTACATTTTTTATTTTTTTTTATTGCTAATTATGCACCATTTTTTTTTCTTGCTTTCTGTGAAAACCGCTTGCCAATACATAGTTTACTTTTGTTTTATTAGTTTTTTTGTAAAATTTGAATTCGTGAAGTTTGGCCGGACAACGTGTTGTGTAAACACCGTGTTGTTGTGGGGGAGTCAACATCTGGGGCAACAGATGTGCTTAGTGGCATTCCACAAGACTGTGTACTCTGCCCACTCCTGTTCGTGTTGTACGTCAGTGATCTACAAATATCCACAGTTGACGTGCCCTTAAATAAATTCGCTGACAATGTTAAACTTCACAACGAGGTTTTCGACCAGGTCACTTCGGACTGTTTCTAGGCTGCATTTGACGAGTTGCACGATTGGTCGGGGGAGGGGGGGGACTGGCAACTTCCTATTGCCCAAGGTAAATCGGAGACTTCATTTTGGGTCTTCCAGTCAGCTGTTCCATTACACCTTCTATGATGACACGATTCCAACTTCCTATTGCCCAAGGTAAATCGGAGACTTCATTTTGGGTCTTCCAATCAGCTGTTCCATTACACCCTCTATGACGATACGATTCCAACTTCCAACTGTGTCAAAGATCTTGGGGCCTGGATTACCAGTGACCTCAAATTCTCAACTCACTGTAATCATATTGTAAAAAAAGCTAGGCAACCGGGCAGCTGCCATCCGTTAATCGTTTCGCTCTAGACATCGCCCCACTCTCCTTTGGGCATTTAAGGCGTTTGTACGCCTTATTCTTGAATTTGCATCTCCTGTTTGGTTACCCTATTTGGTGCGAGATATAAATTGGATCGAATCAGTCCAACGTAGTTTTACTAATGCCATCCCTGGTTTAAAATCTTGAGATTATGCTGCCCGTGTCACCCGCTTGGGTCTTGACTCTCTTGGGCTTAGGCGATTGAAAGCTGATCTCTGCCTGACGTATGGCATCTTGCACGGGCAGGTTTGGGGTGATTTTTCAAATCTCTTCAATTTATGCCATTCCGAACGCACTAGGGGTCACCCATATAAGCTTACTGTCCGTAAGGCTAACCTGAATTGCTGTGCCCAGTTTTTCTCTCACCGGGTTTTGAATTGTTGGAATGCACTTCCGGCTGCTGTTGTCTCTGCAGTTTCGTTGGCATCCTTCCGTCCGATGTTGGAAGAGAGTAATGTTAATAAATATCTTCGTAGATTTTAATTCTAATTGTTCTTTTGGGGGTCAAAACAGCAAAATATGTGCTGCTTTCTCGGGGTATTGGATTTTGTTTAAGTGCATTTGTTGTGTCGTTGTATGTTTTTAATTTTTTGGCCAAATGTTAGTGGTCTTTGCTAGACCCTTTTTGGTTCCCTTTTCCCTTTCTTGGAAATAAACATTTTACTTACTATTTACTAAGTATGACCGGAAGTTGCAATGGATTTGGTTTTTAGTCACTTATAACGACAGTAAAACGATAATTTTTGATGCAAGAATAAACTGCACGACGACGTTCTCTTGTTAGTAGTTTCTAGAAGTTCCGGTACACGATTTCATCACCAGAGGGCATTAAGAACAGAAAATGGCGGCCTCCATAAGTTAGTGGACGCCTTTTCATACATTGTGGACAGTTTTTTACAAATTACTTGGAGAAAAACACAGAAAACAATGCGTGAGTGTAGCTGCTTCTCAAGCTGTCTGCCATTTTAACGATGGAGCCTCGACAGTAAGTAATATTTTGGCTGCAATGAACATTCCAGTAGGTGAAAATACTGAGATAGCACTGAATAAACGGGATGCAGATAGGCTGTACCACAGTTCAAAAAAGTCATCTGAAACCATTAAGAAGAGAAGGAAATGCCTCAGAGCAATAAAGAAAGGGTTTAAGGACTCAACAAGCAGATCATATTTATGGTGGTGGTGATTTTCAAGGCTGGAATGATCTGTAAATTGCAGCTTTGTCAACTTTAACCTCAATTTTCCAAACTTGCATGTTTTTGTTAAAATTATTAAAGTTTTTCATGCTTAACTCCTACAATTTTAGTTCTATTTCTTTGAAATTTGAAGCTAGCCTCGTCAAATATGTGTGAAGGTCACTTACTAACAGAAAGTAGATCAAAGCATAAAAAGTTACTTCCTATTGCTGGAAAATACATAACCTGTTAATTTTTGCATCTATGCGCCGGTTGATGCTTTCTTATCTTGAGATTTTCTTCTGCGTCGCCTAGCTCAACAATCCTCACCGCGCCTGTGTAGCCATCCTTATAAATACAGTTCGCTGGAGGGTGGCTGCATCTATTGTTCTCAAGCCGACGTGGCGACAGGTCGTTTTACCTTGGAATTATTTAATTTCTCCAACACCTATATTCATTACGCATTCGTCCGAAGCCCACTGTGATCGTCTCAACTTTCTCCCGCCGATCGTTAGGCCTACTACGGCACCCGAGAGCTTCATCGTTCTGCTTCCGCCCGATCAAGCTACAGACTGAAGCCCCCCTGAACTCAACAGCAACAATGTGAACTCTGTGCACTATGCATTCTCATTCTTGAACCCGGACGCCTTTCTCATTTCCGTTTCCTCGCCATTGAAGGATGACGCTTTACAGCTTCTGGCTCCCGATCAAGCTACCGACTGAAGTCCCATCAACAGTGACAACATGAACATCGGTGCATGATGGATTGCATTCGCAATCACATTCACACCCGGATTCCCTGCCGCCCTCTCTTTTCCGTTCCTCAACGCCATAGACTGACATTCATCGATGTGTAATGGATGGCATTCACATTCACACCCGAACTGCTTAGCACCCTCTAGATACAGATCCCACAACGCCACAGACTTGGACGCCGGTATGCTGACAACAGTTTTAGCTTGGATTCAAGAACCTTTGACAGGCTGCAACCCTCAAGGTGGGACCCTGTACTGTACATTGGAAACGGATTGTCCTACGGGAATTGCCCAACCCAACTTGAGATAGGAACCACGCACCGCTACAAATTGACCCTCCAATCAACAGTAACGCACTCAAGATTGGATGTCTCACCGTACATGGGTAAGGGACTGTCCTACGGGAATTGCCCAACACTGTAGTACTTTTGAGGCGAGGAACCACAAACCGTAAACTGTTTGAGACCTCTAATCAACACCTATCATGTCCACATCCTCAAGGTGGGACCTTCTCACCGTACATTGGAAAGGGATCGTCCTACGGGAATTGCCCAACCCAATTTGTATCTTTGAGATGGAAAACCACACATCAAACCTGGATTTGGCCTTCTAATCACCCGTCTTGTTCATCAGCTGAAGTCATGAACACCTATTGACCGACATGGGACACCGAGAAATCATACACCGGTGGCAACACCACACTAAAGAAATAGGAAACCAAAGAAACGATTCCAATTCCCTGAAACGGGAGACGAGAAACCACTTCACTGGCCAACTGGACGCCGATTGAAGTCAAGAAAGGTCACCTGCACCATCGCAACACGGCAGGACTCCTCCACTGACAGGAACCGGAACCACCAATCAAGCACCCATACCCCAACAACAATAAGACATTTGGAGCTAAAATAGCATTCGCATTGCATTCGCATTGCATTCGCACTTGCATTGCCAAAAGCATTCGCATTTGCATTCACATTCACACTCTCGGCCGCACTCTCGCCCTCATTTTTCATTCGCATTCGCTCTGTAAGAGGCATTCGCACTCGCACACCAAGAAGCAATCACATTCGCATTCACGTTCGCGTTCCCATTCGCATTTCGAGGTTACACTCACATGCCAATCAACATTCCGATACGCCACTATCCCTCCATTGACAGGAACCAGAACTACCCTGAATGTGAACATACCCCACGGGTATTCGCATTCGCATTTGCAGATGGACCTGCATTCACATTCACACCAGCACTCGCATGCCAACCAACATTCTGGCAAGCCATGGTCCCTCCATGGACAGGAACCAGAACTATCCAGAATGCGAGCATGCCCCCACGGGCATTCGCATTCGCATTTCACAGACGACCCGCATTCGCATCGCACTCGCATGCCAACTGGCATTCCCATTCGCATTCAAACTCACAGTCACAGCCACATTCGCATTCGCATTCCTGATTGCATTCGTATTCACATCAACGTCCAACTGTTTCTCAACCCACTCGAACGACGCAGCATGTCCCGATTGTGACTCCGTCACATAATCAAGTCAACACGACCGACGACACATCTGCTCGTCCCTTACGTGGTTAATACCACGTTTAGAGTGAAGCTCTCCAGACCAAGAGGTTTCATGCTGCGACTTAGCCTGACTGTGAATCCGTCACATAATCAAGTCAAGATTAAAGTCTACCGCCAACACATCTGCTCATCTCCTACGTGGCTAGAACCCATGTTTGGAGTGAAGCTCTCAAGACCATGAAGTCCCACGTTGCACCATGTCTCGATTGTGACTCTGTCACATAATCAAGTCAAAACTCCAGTCAACAAGACCGTCAACACATGTGCTGGTCTCTTACGTGGCTGAACACACATTTGCAGTGAAGCCCTCAACACCAAGAAGTCTCAGGTTACAGCTTGTCACGATTGTGACTCCGTCACACAATCAAGTCAAGACTCAAATCAACAAGACATCTGTTCGTCTCTAACGTGGCCAGAACCCACGTTTTTTTGAGTGAACCTCTCCAAACCAAGAGGTTTCATGTTGCAGCTGGACTCAATTGAGAATCGAGCACATAATCAAATCAAGAATCAACTCCACATGACCGCCAACACATCTGATCGTCTCCAACTTGACTAGAACCCACGTTTTGAGTGAAGCTCTCAAGACCAAGAGGTTTCACGTTGCGACTTGACTTGATCATGACTACGACGTGTTGACCAGAGTTCTCCACACCACGAGGGCAAAAGCTCATCCTAAACGAAACATGCTGAAACCACATTTGAGCGAAACTCTTTAAACCAAGATTTCTGCAGCTCGTTTCTCACGGAGCAATGGGATGCCACGTTTGACACAAGGGAATTTGAAACCATGCCACAAGGCTCTACTCCCGACCGATGCCGCCACTGGCTAGAGGGGGTCACGCCTCATCCAGTTACATTCATTTCAGTTGGCCAGAAAGTCAAGACAGACGTCGTCGTCTCGCCTCATTCATGAGTAATACTCACATAATGAGTGAAGAATCAAGCCGTCAAGGGGTCTCTCACACAGCTAGTTTTGGACATCTGGTTTTCACCTAAGCACCAACAAGGACGTCGTTGCCCGTCCCATTCGTGACTAAAAACTCACTAAATGACTGAAGTTGCATGCCAACTGATCTCACCCAGACAACTAGTCTCAGACAGCTTGTCTTCCCTTGAGGATCAAGAAGGATGTCATTTTTCTCATCTCATTTCCAAACTAACTCTCACGTTATGAAAAAAATTGTCAAGCCATCATGGGCTCAATCGCACAGCTGGTCTCCGACAGGTTGTCCCGACCAAAAAAAAAAAAAAAATCAAGATGGCCATGATCATCCCCTGTCTTTGGTGACCTGCTCATGCTCTCACGAAATGCGTGCTGAAATCAAAATGGAGACGAAGACAACCCGCACAGCCCATGACATCAACGTGACCATGTGAATGAAAACCACATGTTCAACATACGAAATCAACATCTTGAGCTCGACACAACGCCATCCCGTTACAAGAGATTCAAACAACAACATCCCATGGAAAAACCTTCACCTCACACTTGTAGTGCAATACATCAAGACAAAGACATGCACAAAACGAGCTGGGAACAATTGTCACATCCAGGAGTATTGTCAACCCCACTCAAACTCTGGCAGAAGAGAACTCAACCAACAGCCTCTCCCTGCCAATTGCCCCAACTGGGCCCGCACCACCATGATTTCCGCACGTCCTTCTCCAACTTGTGGGCGATCCAAGAACCCTTCCCCCCAACCTGGTTCTTCTAACCCGGAAGGGTACAAGAACCTACCATAATCTGGAAACGTCACATCTTCACGCGGAGCAACTAATGCCTGACTTCTCACGAAGACAGACACCCAAAGAAAAGCCACCAGGATCGCATCCGCTTCATTCAAGTTATCATCCAACAGAATCCAAGACAGCCATAGACAAAGTGGCTTCATTAGTGAAACCGAATATAGTCAATCAGTGGCACTCGATTCCGAAATCTGTAACATTTGTAAATTGGGCAAAGACATAGCAGTTACCACTCTCAGTTCCTAAATGCTTTACATTTCATGTTGGTTCTCAAAATACTCGTCCCAATTACTGCTTAGAACAAACTATCTTACCAGCAGTTGCTGAAGTCCGTGATCTTAGGATTTGGTTTACCCAAAATCTTAAGTCATCACTCCATTGCAGAAAGGTCTGTGCCCTGGCTTTTCAACGTTCAGCAATAGTAAACAGATGTTTTACCTCAGGAAACAATCATATTAAAGTTTGGGCTTTCAAGGTGTTTGTGCGGCCCATCCTTGAGTATGCTACCCCAGTTTGGTCATCTTTTCTACTTGGGGATATTGATCTTCTAGAGTCGATCCACAGAAAGTTTACGAAGCGATTACATGGCTTCCGTGATTTAAATTATGTAGATCGTCTTGCTAGGTCAGGCTTGGAATTACTTGAGCTACGCAGAATTAGGTTTGACTTAATTTTGACTTACAAAATTCTGAGAGGACATACCGCAGTATATCACCCATTTTTTTTGATTTGGCACCACGTTCAATAAACACTCGTGGCCATGACTGGAAGCTCGCTGTCCAGGCAGCACGAAGAAATAGCCGCTTAAACTTCTTTTCAGTTCGGATTGTCCGCATCTTGAATGCCCTGAGCGCCCAAACTGTGGACCAGTCGACAGTGCAGGGTTTTTGTAGAAATCTTAGTGCGGAGGACCTTCAGCCCTTCTTGAAACGACCGCTAACGGCAATATCGTAGCTCGGATGAGGAAAAAGTTTGTCTAACCCCCTTTCAATATCTAGATTGTCTTTCAAAAGACACGGTGTTAGTGGCTCACCGCCCTTCCGTTGTCCGACTGCCTAACGGTGGTAAAGCCAAATTATTATTATTATTATATCCAATCAATCCTCCTTTAGACGTCTTTCTACAACTCCTGGACCTCATCTTCTTGGAAGGCCTCAAAGGGTCCACCAGACTCGTCTATCAATTTGCAATTAACAACCGGATTCAAGGCACAAAGAAGCACCCATCTCGCCTCTGATCAAATCCCAGTTCGAGATGGAACGACCAACACTGACGAACCTCCCACATTGGGACTTGTAAATCGTCCTGATTCCTCTCCTGGAAGAGCCGAAAAACCCCTAGCCGAACAGCGCAATGGCCGCCTCTACCAGGATGGAACACCCAAATCATTCCATGCGGCTCTTACCACTTGACGCACCATCGCAGGAAAACCTTTTAGAACGCCACTATGGATACGGAATTCACTGCAACACGACACAAGAATGGCCAACGCCTGCCCTCCCGAAGACTTCAATGGATTCACGGTGAGGCACCCCCCCCCCCTCCCAAGAAAGCAAAGGAACTTCCAACGGAGTTATCAACACAATCCTGGGGATCCCAGCTCACATCCCAAGGGTACCCGTTCAGAAGGTGCCCGCCACCAAACTCTGACGAGGTCTAACTGTTAATGCATAAAAATTAATAGGTTATGTATTTTTCAGCAATAGAAAGGAAATTTTGCCGGCCCCCAGTCAGGCCGGCGAAAAATTGTTTCATATCCACCCTACCTCCCCTCTTGAGTCACCTTCAGACGAACCAAGAGAACAATAGATGCAGCCGCTCTTGAGATAGCTGTATTTATAAGAAGGACTGCGCAGGCGCGGTGAGGGTTGTTGAGCTGGGCAGATCGACGCAGAAGAAAATTTCAAGGTAAGAAAGCATCAAGCAGAGCATAGACGCAAAAATTAACAGGTAATGTATTTTCCTAGCAATAGAAACAATAGAAACAAGCTGGGGGCCGGCAAAATTCCCCTTTTCATTCAATTACTTATAAAGGTGCATATTATTTGTCAGTTAATAAAAAATTAATAAAAAAAAATACTTCCAGTTATTTTATGAAAAAGATCCTAGTAAGTGGCCTTCTCTATAGTTTTTGTGACAATTCGGTGTTTAATTAGAACGGTAGTTATCACAAATTTCCGTATAGGCCTAATTTGCATAATTTATGCTAATTAGCTGGGTTGTATGGCTCAAATTAAAAAAAAGTTTCCTATAAAAATGTATGTAATAATGATTGGCATAATCCTACCAATTTTAGTAATCCTCACTATAAAATAAAATAAAAGTTGAATTACTTCTTTGCCATCTTAGTACTGGGTAACCTGGCAATGAAAACTCGAGGAAGAAGGTTGAGGAATTCAGAGACGCTCCGTTGGTCGAAGACTTAAGGGGAGATTCAGATGATTCTTGGGGTGAAGATGAGGACATTTTTTATTGTGAACTTTCAGACTCTGAAAGAAGCATTTTTCACCTATCCGAAAAAGTTCAGATGTGGAAAATACACTTGATAGCGGAGCGTTACAGGCCGACTTTCAAAACTGGGCAGAATCCTGTCCTATTCCTGAGGAATTTCGGGACACAGTTTTTAGGCAGCAAATGTCAATTCACAACCTCGTAATGTTTTACAACAGAACGAGAGCGTAAGAAGGCCACTGTTCTATGCACCTTCCGCCGCCAACAGACAACAAAATCGTGCTGTTGAAGATGGCGGAAGTACATGGAATCTTCGTCACTGTTATCCACAGGGAGACAACTCTAGCTGAGCGGATGAGACATGTGATAACCGTGTCATATGACAAAATCCGGTTGGCTGGGAACCGGAAGTAAACATTTGGAGGTTTAGCCAACCTCGAGATGATTACTATTTGTCTTCAGGAACGGGCAGATTGGCTGAGCGTGGAAGGACTCACTGTCGGGTTGCCTCAAATTAAATCACCGGAAGAGAACACCGGGAACGTAGTGACGGTTTTTCAAGGAGCCACAATACCCAGAACCCTTTCCAAGGCTTCAGTGTAGCCCCAAAAGTCGCCATGCCAACTTGCGTAGGGCGTGGAGAAGAAAAATCTCCGTCAGAATTTTTTGCAAAGTCTGACAATGAAGCAAATAGCTGTATGGTAAAGACTCGTTTCCCTAGCCCTGCAAGGTGAGGTGGAACGCTGATTGAAGGTTTTCTGACCATTTTGGATTTGGGAAGCACTTGAGGCTGACTTTAATTTGGAGTTTGTTGGAGCTTATGTTTCTGGTCCTCATAATTTGGGCTTTCAAAGGACTTGGATACCTGACGAACCCTTTGCTAGTTATGCCCAAACTATCTGTGGGTATTTCGATAGGTTATGGTCGGGTGCTTGAGACTGAAAAAATAGGCACATAATATTGAATATGCTATGTATCCAGACTACAGGTAACATCTTCAGGGTCGAAGGTTTGATTCCCTGCGTGAATCGGTGAGGAAAGGATCGAGGGTGAGTAAGTTGCTGGTAGCCCAGTGAACGTACCGCCCACCTCCAAACCCATCCCTGTCTTTAGAATCAAGGTTGGCTTGGAGGAGTTACGCACTGGTAACACAGGAAAACACCTACCGGTACTTCATGCTGGTCAGACCAACACTCGGCCAACACCCATGTTTCCTGGTGTGCAACCGGTAAGCACGGCCGCGCTTGATCCGAGAAGGTACCAAACGGTAAGCAATACCAGTGGTACTAGTAGCGTAAATGCTGAGCAAAACACTTAAAATGTACAGAAGGCTAGTGTCACAAAAGAGGCAGGACAGCAACCTAAAAAAGAACGAAAAATCTTTAGAAGGAAGCTGTTCGACCTGTCAGGAGCAGGGATATGGGTCCAACCAATGTCTCAAAAAGCCAAAAAAAACGAAGGGGAAGGTCGCTAACCTGGTTAAACCAGGTTGCGACCAGAAAAACGTGGATTGGCGAGCAAAAACAGGTTTGTGGGGAGGCACGCTTAGACGTGTTTTTGCACCAAACGTAAGTCTAGACCAGGAAACTAAGGGTGGTGCGGTACCTTTAATTAATGTTAAAGTGGGAGGATTACCACTCTTATCGCTAATCGCCACCGGAGCCAGTTTGACGATAATTTCCGGCGCCACAGCACAAGCTTTGCAAGGGTGTGAAGTGGTTCAGGTATTGTTATATCCAGTTTATCTTGGCAACCGGAAATATACTAGGTAATGGGTAGGCCCTACATGAGATCGACGATCAGGTGGCCTGGTGGTTACTCTACTCGGCATACTTTAATCCTTGAAAATGCTGCTGACAGTGTAATTGTAGGAAGATAGTTCTTGGGTTGGACTGGCCGCATACCAGACTTACAGATAGGTTGCTGGCATGTTGGTTCAAAAGACCAAGAAACAATTCCTTTTGCATATGTTGGGCAAACAAAAACTGAACAATTAAAGCAACTGGAAGTAGAAGGGGAGAGAGAACAGCGTACTAAGGATAATGCCCTATAGGAGTGAAAATACAACAGGCACATTGTTCAAATGCACAAGCAAGTAGCGAAGATGTTTAAACAATTTTAAACATGTTTTAACATCTAACCGAGGCAATACTCGTCTCTACCAGCACAGGGTCAAAGTCGAACCAAGTACACGTCTAAGACGTTTGCCACATAGAACAGTAAATAAGGAGACAAAGTGTTTAAATGTATTTTGGCTGATGTCATTGAGCGTCAGTGTCCCCTTGGGGAGCTGTACCATGTCTTGCCCCGAAAAGGGGTAGGCCGAGACAAAAACATTTTGCCTGGATTTTTGTCTTTTGAATGCGAAAATGGTAAAAGACAGCTAGCCGACCCTTTATGCAAGTGAATTATTTTCCATGCTTGGCAAGGCACAATGGTGAACAGTTCTGGACATGAATCAGGCTTTCTGCTGATCGGAATGGAAAGCGAAAGTAAAAAATAAACCTGTTTTCACTGTCATATGGGAATTTGGCAGTCAAATAAATGCCAATGGTTAATGCAATGGACCAGCATTAAGGCTTGTGGACATGCGTTTGGGCAACGTAATGTATTCCCATGCAATGATTTACGTTGACGATTTGGTAATCTATTCCCAGGATTACCAAAGTCACCTAAGTCACATTTCAGACGTACTGGACTTGGAAGAGCAGGCTTAACAGTAAATCTGAAAAAAGGCACACTTTTATATCACCCATGCCAGAGAAGGTATACTGTAGGTGATAAAGGAATTTCCATGGCCAGGTAATATAAAGAGCTTGCATAGATTTCTCGGGATGATGGGCTTCTGTAGGGCCTCCATCTGGGATTTCCGTGTCAAGGCCGTTCCTCTTTTAAGCTCCTGAAAGGCGATGCAGTCTGGGAGTGGCAGCAACAACAACTAGAGCACAGTTTAACAGACCTTGTTCTGCCACTACCAGATTTAGATAAGAGGTTTGAAATTTCTTCAGACGTTTCAATTTCCAATTTTGGAGCAGTGATCTTCAACACATCGAATCGAAGGACGTGGGTTCATACCAATAGCGTTTGCAGGGGCAAATGTCTGAAGCTGAGAAAGTACAGTGTGTTGGAGCTTGAGATGGGTGCCATCATGTTTGTCGTTTGAAAGTTCAGGCCTTATATTAAAAACGTGCCATTTTTCCTCGAAACTGAACACTCGGTCCTATCATTAATAGTTGTGGTGTTATGAAATAGATTTGGACTGGTTAAATGACCTATCCAAAGACAGTTCGAAAATTGTTTAACAAAAAGAAAAAAATATGGAAGAAATGGAAAATGTCTAGGGATCCACCTGTGCTCAACATGTAGTAAAAATCTTATTGGTGACATCAAAAGATTGAAATTGACATGAAGGAAAGATAATTTCTGAGGGAAATCTATCTCGTGATATACCTCTTCTTCGTTCAGCCAGCGGCCTGTAACTAGTGATCTAGGTAGGCTATGCTCTTAAATGATGCCTTCTCCCAAAACTTTGTTTTAGATAATGGCCATATGCCGACTAGAGCAGTGAAACCTTGCATGGTATGAAGTTGAATAGGGGGCCCCACGAATCATGTATTTAGCACTGACCTTGACATAGTCTTTCAAGGACATCGGACATCTAACTTTTGAACCATGCTTTGTAGAACCTAAGTTTAAATTTGAAACTTGTAGACATTGGCAAGGCATGACCAGTGCAAAACATGGAACGAAAATCGGATCATTCGTTTATGAGTTATGGGTATTACAAGTATTATGCTGTCGTGCAGCTTGAGTGGCTTCCCTGCCAAACAGTTTGAAAAAAAACGTAAAGTGGTCGTCAATAACGGGTAACGTCTTCTAGGGGA
>JAHWFP010227916.1:0-31351 GCA_023313725.1 Lithobius niger
TGGAGAGCACCAAACATTATCAATCGGGTATCCTCGCCATTAAAAGTGAGGGATTTAATGTGTTTGTTTTCTACTCTTCAAGCAAAGAAGCTTAAAACGTAAAAGTGGGGGAATCCTTAGAATTCGGATGATCACTTGTTTCATTGGCCGAAGCGGCGAGAACAACATTACTGTACTCAACCCACACATTTGAATTTGGTTGCTTATTTGTTTGTTTGTTGCCTTTGTCTAACGGTCCAGCTTCCACAAAGTTTTTTTTTCTAGCTTGTTTTTTCTGGTATGTACAATTTGTTTCATAAAGTACAAGACCAAAGCAGCTACTCCTCTCTTCCCCCACGTTTGATCCCCCCCCCACCCCCATAAGAAAATTACCTCTCCCTCTGATAAGTTGTGCGACCCAATACTGTATTATGAAGTACTGAAATACCAGGTATGATATGGCACATATCCTGAATTTGGAATGGAAACGGTGAATCATTACGAGGTATTTAAGAACTGTTTACCCCAAACCTTGGGGGGGGGGGGGGGTGTAACTAAAGACTGGTGCATTTCCGGACCCATGTTTATAGGACTTTTTCTTCTTATCTTTGATCACACAGCGGACCCTCAAAATATTTGACACCAATTTCCGAACACCTTGTATATATATATATATATTTCGCTTGTGAGCAGACTTAATGATGATGAGGGATCATGATTAACAAACGAAGCTTCAGCAAGAGGGCGGGCGGCCGACAATAAAATGGATATGTGCTCTAACAATTACCAACACTATTGCTTCAATAATGCTGACTGCTCGGAGATCAACGCTCGTCATATTACTGTGAAAGTTCGTCGAATTATAGAGAATTTTACCGCTAAACTTCACAACGAAGACACCTTCAATGTCTTGCGAATTTTCAATGGTAAACTGCCATCTTCCTCAGGCACTTTTGACATCGGCCTCTTTACACCCATATCGTCTGCTACGATTTTATAACCGCCAACTTGGTTAGCGGTTATAAAATCGTAACAGACGATGTGGGTGTAAAGAGGCCGATGTCAAAAGTGCCTGAGGAAGATGGCAGTTTGCCATTGAAGGTGTCTTCGTTGTGAAGTTTAGCGGTAATATTCTCGGAATTGTGACTCAAAATTGTTCAATCTTCAAAAACAGGCAAAAAGCAGGGATCGTAGTGACACACTAGAGGAAAATGAGTGACCTACCGATCGCGCGAAGTCGCTTCTATAGAGGAGGACCGCACCCCACGCATGCGCGATAGGGTTACAGAGTTGGCTGCTACAAGCAATTAAAAAAAACCTCCAGGGAAATGCAGCATTGCGAGGAACGAATACAAAAATTAACAGGTTATGTATATTTTCCATGTCATTGAATGAGCCAGCAAAATAAGGGAGCTATACATAGATCATTCACTGGACTGACATTTTCTCTTCCGGCAAAGTTAGGATAAAATGTCTCTATAATATGCCTTCAAAATTTAAGACTTGTCAGTTAAATGATTTACGACTTAAGTGATGGAGACTATTTACCAGAAGTGAGCCGTATATCCACTTCTGGTTGGATTTTTGACATTTTGTCATAAATAATGTATGTAGAGAGTTTCAGCATATTGTATTGATTGGTTTATTAATGGTCGTGAAAATTTCTTCACTGGATGCAGTTTGGGTATATAAGGCCTACTGCAGCACGATGTATGTTCAGATTATGTGGAGCAACCCATTTTTTCGTTTTCCCATACAATAACTAAGCCACACAAAAAAAATCCATACTTTAGTCCGAAGTGTACTGATAAAATCGCTAAGCTACCTCACTGTAGGGTAGATTGCATTACAAGAAGGAATACTATAAGTTGTAGGTAATGTATTTTCAATTAGACAATACAAACCAAAATTAACCAGCTCCTCCTGGTATTTTGATGTTTTTCTTCACTGAAAGAATGGTGATAACTTTGAAAATAGTAGCACACTAATCTCCACTATATTAATATCGTAAGGACTGCATGAACAGCTGCAATAAAACTTTAAACGAAGCACGTACAACGTCAAATTTGACTACAATTGTGGTGCACAACATTTACCATTGCTACCTTGCAAACTGTATCTGGTCGCATGGAATGTGGCATTGTCGGCAGGCTACAGGTTTGGACTTTCGTTGTAGAGTTTAAAAAAATGAAGCGATGCTTCAAATTGAAACCAAACGACGATAGATTGTTAATTTCAAGCCCCCCACCTCAAATTGGTATCCTGATACGATGGAAAGGCATAAGGACTTCCAGAGTGGAGTTGAAATAAGCACTGCGAGTAATGATACCTCTGTAATTGCAACAATTTTCTGGCACGTGTGCTCGAAGTGATTTGTTTAAAAGTGATTAACTTACAGCAGTGGTCCAAAAACACAGGTGGGGGACAGGAGTCCCATTATAACACTTCCATCAGACAAAACGCTCATATGTAGTGCATGGGCAAGGTCGCATTGTGGCAGAGTGAAATTAAAGGATTAGTGACACGATTTAGTTCCTAAGGAGACTAAATTACCTGCAGAGGATAAGACAATTCAATCCACCGTGCGACATGCATGGGTCCAGCTAGTTAGTACATGTACTTTATTTCTGTTTCTGACGCAATAGTTGTGTAATTCGCACACTCCAAACACACAACAAAATCCTCCTCTAAAGTACCGCTCAGAGAAATCTTTCAAGCTCATCACATGTGACTGAAGTTAGAGCAGGAATGATTACCGGTTTCGGTGGTGCATTGGACTTTTGAAGTTTTGGCTCTAAGAAGAATAATAAGTAGGCAGGGTCCATTGAAAGGGCTTGTATTTTACTGCATCGCAAGCTTGAGGCTAATGTTACGAATACGTATTTGCTTGTTAATAGGTAAAAGTTGCAGTTTGCTTGAGATGCGATAGTCTTCCAAAAGGTTTTCTTTCCCAGCAACTTTAAACACGGAGTTCAGGGCAGAGCGGCATACCAAGATGATCTTTTTAAACCCGAGTTAAAGAGGTCAGTTAAGTAGCTTAGTAAGTCAGGTAAAGGGGGAGAGGTTCTACTGGGTTTCTGTGAGTGACACCAATGAAACCATTTCTTCCAGTGACTGTCATAAATTCGGTTGGCCTCTCCGATAGCTTTGCTTGGAATTCTAATGGCGTGCTGAATTTCTGCCTCCTTATGAAGTCCGATGATAGTTGCCGACATTTGGATGGATAAAACTTCCTTTCTTTTGTGACAGTAGGTCTGCATTTTCCGGTAGGTTCCTGGGGTTGTCTATTAGAAGTTGTACGAGCTTAAACGGTTGGAATAAGTAACCCAACAGATTCTTCCAGGTTGCTGACATGGCATCCACTGCCCAGGCTTGATTGTCTGGGACTGGACTGATGAATTGGGGAAGTCTGGCCTTGTGCTTCGTGGCGAATAGGTCTACCATCGGCATTCCTCAAGTTGCGAACAAGGATTTGCAGATGGATATGTGATCACGTTCTGGTGCCCTGGAATGTGGCGGGAAAAGCCTTGAAAAGCATGTGATGTGACTTCATATAGTCTATTTGGACTTTTACTACTTTCTTTGAGACTTTGTTTTGGAAGTGGTTGAGGGCTTTCAAGACCGCTTGAGTTCTAGAACGTTGATGTGGTCCAAGTCCTGTCTTTTGGTCTCCGATGTGAGCTCTCCAGCCTTCCATTGACGTATCTGTCCACCATAGAAATTTCTATTAGGAAGTTGTCTGTGGGGTGAAGGGGTCTGGTCATCCATCGAATCTAGTTTTCCAATTATTCTGTTCAATTCTGCAAGTCTGTACGACTTCTGGCTTAGGAATGTCTTAGGATTGAAGTAGGAGGCCTTTAATTTGTTCCAGTGAGGGCAGTACTGTTGCTTATGAAAGAACGAATAAGACTCCTAGGACGAGGAAGGATTGGGCTGGAGAAAGTGTTTCAGAATGGTGTTTCTTGAGGCTGCGCTGAATGCTAGAGTCTGGAATTCGTATACCTTGGCACTGAATACGAGATGATGGATAGGAACATGTAGGTATGCATCTTCGAGGTCTACGGAGACTGTCCAGTGTTTGAATGATGGGTTTCATTTTGGAATGGGAGTTTTCCATTTTTCGCTTTAACGGTTTTAAGTTGATCAGTCTTTCTTCTCTGGATATTTTGAAAGATTGAGCTGTGAAAGCCCTGGCACAAAGGGGTCTTTACATCATGCAATTGCTCCATTACTTAAAATATGTAGGTTTCCCACTGAAGCCAGAGATAAAGTTGCGATTCTTGCCACCACCTCTTCCTCGAAGGACTTCTGATTGTTAATACTGGTTTGAGTGAGGGTTGGTTTATGGGTTTGGGCCAGCTGTTTTTATAGTTTTTGCTCGGAATAGAATTTGTAAGGTTGCTTGTCGGAACGCTGGGTTTAGGGGTTCGCCTTTTTTTCTTTGAGCTTTCCAGCCACATCAAGATGAGAAGCTAATTTGGGTACCAATCCCCTGAAAAAGGTTTCAGACTTGTGGATGGGTTGTTTGGGAAGTTCATGTTTCATAGAGGCGTTGAGATTTAGAGTTAAAGAGGGCTCTTGTTAGCGAAACAGATCTTCTTAGAAACAACAAATGTTTTGCTTTTGTGTTAAGGATGTCCGCTTGCACACTTGTTCCAAAATCATGTTTGACCTCGGATGTAAGAAACTCGTGAGTGTAAGGGAGGTTCCTTGTTAAGTTCCTATGGTTCCCTTCTTCCTCGTTGTCAGGACGATAGTTGATGAGCCTAAAACCAAGCGCTTTCTTGGAATCCGATCTCAATCCTGTGTTAGCAACGTAGATGTGAAGTGTATGGCAGCGAAGCCAACATGTAGGGGGTGTCACATACTTTTGGTTTGGCCTAAAAAGATACCAAAGTAAAAACTTTAAAAATATCAAGGGTCCACCTACTTTGTTTTTTCGTAGTACGAACGAGCAACTGAAATGCAAACCAAAGGTCAGTGTAAAATTCACACCTGAACTTTTGGTTTGCGTTTCAGTTGCTAGTAAGTACTAAAGCAATATCCAGTGGTGAGATCTGTTTTTTAAAGGGTGGTTCTCCGAAAGAAACTGTCGAGAATGATGTTTTTCGGTAATTCCGAGAGCCAGTTGGGTCTTCACTGTCACGGGTAAAGGATGTGCTGTCAAAATGGGTGTGCCTTTATGTATCATACGAATCATAGTGGATTCGAGGCAGAAGGTTCGGTTCATCACCAAAGAAATTCTTTGCTTCTGCAGCATGTTTTCGCTTTCTTCTTTCTTCTATATGGTGCATGGCACCTCGCTATTGCATAAGTGTGCCTCCGAGAAGAACAATGTCTCATGGCAGCATAAAAAAAAAACGAAGCTTGACTAGCCTGGGAGAGTGACGGCGATGGAAATTTATCCGTGGGCTTATCGGGACTGTAGGAAGTAGATCGTTTACATTTCAGAGTGCAAGAGATGTTCGGGTGATGCAGCGGGTTTCCAATTATTACGAGCACATTCAAAAAAACTCGTCGATCTCGTCAGTGGTCCGTGTGCGGTTGAAGTAGGAAGGGCATCAGAAGCTTGATCACATTCTTTGCTTGGATTTTATAATAAGATTTCTTCCCGGCATCGACTTTCAAATTTTAGAGATTCCTGTTTGGCAACTGAAGATACAGATTGTTGTCCCAAGGAGGTGAAATAATTATGAATTGACACATCAGGAGTCAAATAGGCTTGCGTGAATAAGCAATTACGAAGGTCGTTGAAGGTCTTCTCTTTGGATGTACATGGGAGTCCAGTAAAAGCAGTAGCCATAAAGGTCCCAGGAGGGGCCGCAGAGGCAGTACAGTCGAGACCAGACGACAGGTGGCCAAACGGGTATGGTGAGAAGCATAACCCAGCTTGAAGCTGAATGTCTGGGTAAATCACTGTGGGAAGGACGAGAAGACGACGACGAGTGACATCCTTTGGCATTCCAAAGGCTTTTTGCAGGCTGAAGACTGGCGTACGCACGTCTGAACGGAGTGGGCTCTAGATGCAAATCTCAAGAGGGAAAGAAAAAGCATTGGAGAATAAGCATGCTAAAATTTACAGGTAATTTAAATTTCATAGCAATAGAAAAACAATTTCTACTTTTTTTTGCATTCGATCATATCTTGTCTGGTCTCGTAACACTTTCAATCAAGACAACTTCAATACATTCACTTGGATTTATTAGCACCAAATTTTATAATTAATTTGATCAATAAATAATATGCAAACACGTTCACATACCTGACCACTTGCCATTTCGGTAAAATTTCCAGGAATAACTTCACAATCACAATAATGAGACATACACACATTAATAATATTCATTTGTTTTTAAACATAATAGAGCTCCATAGATGTTTTTTTTTTAATCATAATAATAATTACTAAATATACACCCGTACAATCAACAACTTAAAATGGTATACAAATGTACAACAAGTAGTTTACTAAAAAAAAAACCACAAAACAAAATCTAACCATATTTAACAAAGTCATTTGCAGAATGAAACGTTTGACGGAAGGCACTGGAATAAAAAACGTTGCCTTATTTGTAACTTTAATTATCATTTGGTTTAAGAATGCCAAAACGCTCAGTAAAAAACCTAACAACTTACTTAAATGTTTGAGTTCACAAATTGCCGCAAACTCAAAACATAGTCAATGTGACTAATGCATTCCGGCGTCTCCTTTATAACAGGTAAATGGTTCTCAGCACTGGCATGTAGTGAGCAGGCACGTAAAACTTAAAATCAATGCCTAGCAAAATGTACTCTACATTGCAATACAATATAATTATTAACTTTTTTTAATATACTTAAAAAATTTCATCCAGGATGTGTTGGTCAGACTTGACAAACACAAAACGGCTGTCATCCCGTAGTGTCTTTTTAGGCTTCACAAGCTCTTAGATCAGCTCGTTGTTTTAATATCACGTACCTGCCTCCATTACTCCCGTTTGTACCATGGCAAACACAACATAGTCCGCTGCACTCGTCCACAAAATATCACGTGGCGCACAGAAAAATTAAAGTCAAGTTATTTTTCCCACACTACTTCAAGCGACGGATTCCCTCCTCGACGTGTCTTGTGCTGCTGAACCGCTCACCAAAGCAACACTCTGATCTGCTGGGCTTACGGGAGAAACCGCCCAAGTTTCAGACGCATCAGCTCGCGATCTGTAAAGGAAAGCATTTACCATTAAAATAGACATCATTGGACAAAATATGATCTTCATTACAAACAAACTAGCATACCAAAAAATAGTTCTTAGTACGGAAGATTGCTTTACAGCAAACTGAGTGAATGAAATTGTACTGCGAGGACACTGTAGAAACTGTTTCAATGTTAAGTGAAAACGTTTCAGTTTTGGGCTGTGGTTTTTCTTTGTCAGAAAAATTCGCAGATTTCTTGGTCGATAAATTTTCTAAAACGATTCCTTACAGGATGATTTTTAGTATATGAACAGACGTTTACAATACTGGAAAAGGGAACTTTATTCGGAGGGTTGTTGTATTGAGAGTCTTCTGTAATTTTATGTTTTCCATCCCTACAGTCGAAAGTTGTAAGTACATATCTATATTTTTTGCACACAGTATGTTACCTCCCTGTAGTACAGTCCATAGGTACAATGGAAACTTATCTAGGCCAAATATGAATTATTTTTACCCTCGGACAGACAGATTCAAAAGTTGTTAATCGCCTTCCTCAGAGCAAATGGTAGATCCCCTTTATTTCTTGTCAGGGAAACGTGCTCTACAGTTTAACTTTAGGTGCTGATGGTGCCGCAAGCCAACGTTCGTACCAACATTGACTTTTGAGCAAGAATTACGAAATGTCGCCAATAATATAGGATGCGCCTGAAACTATCCAATGACTGCTGCATCAAGGCTTGAAAAGTGGCTAGCATACTTGACACAACGTCACAAATCTCAATGCAAGCAATAGAAAATAAATAATTCTTTGGTTCTCAAATGGCAGCCCATTAGTTGGCTTGCACATTGCACAACGTATACAAAATATGTGCTTTGCATTATTTTGTGTTTAATACTTAATGTAGAAGTGTCAGTACGATTTTTGTGTATGCTCAGTAAACGATAGGATGATGGCAAATACCACAAAACTATTTTCACGAGACGGTGGATATAAATTCCGAAAGGATAGGCTACATTGTAATTTTTTTCAGTGGCCCTAATGGAGGAGAGAAGGGGTGTTGGATGCTGTGTTGAGACTAGCAATTTTAGCTCCAGAAACAACTGCCTAGGGAAATGGTTACCGACACGTTGCCGCCTAGGAATCAAACATAAAATGCCCTGACTCGCCGGCCCATCTTTCCCAACTTGTTTTCAACAATTACCATAATTTTACTGCATTACAAAGGCTTAAATTCTTCTTCTTAGTTGGTCTGTACTGTTACTACTGTATAGAATATTTGATTGGTATCAGACAAAATCAGCTTTTTGTAATGTGTTTTACATGCTTTTGTGGTTGCAGTTAACACTTTGGAGCCTGCCATAATGTTTCGCACATGTCCGCAGGTCCTGACAGTATTAACGTCTAACAAAAAAAATCACAACTCGGTTAGTTTTTCACCAATTAACACAATTTTTTTTTAGATAGTAGACGAAAGTGGAAAGTTAGGTGAAAATGAGGGAAAAACGAAATATTTGTGTTTCGACAAAAGTACGACGAAATCGCATCAGTGACAAACAAAGCTGCTCAATCTACACTCCAAATTAGCCTTAATAATATTTGTTCACTGTAATAACTTTCTGGCACTGAATTCGAGCCTCTCTGTGGCGTGTTAGTTTCAATAAAATTGTCCGTTTCAGTTTCGTCTGACAACGCCATGTTGACTCACTTCGAAAAAGACGCTCCAGCTAGAACCCTAAAAAAAAGAAATTCTACTGCATGGTTCTACCATCTAGTGACTGAAAAGTGAACTAACACGACCAACGAAGACTCTGGGGTTAAGCCACAGCGGACGTACTGCCCGCCACAATTTTGTATAGTAAATCAAAAGTGCGAGACGTATCAGTACGTCCTTAGGCACTCAGTAACAATTAATGAAAACGTACCAGTACGTCTTTAGGATCTAAAGTGTTAAGGCTGCACACTGATACTGGATATCGGATTGGCTGCCGAGATTTGTATCAGTATCGGCAACTTTTGCTAAAATATTGATACCTCTGGAATACTTCCAGATTAAGATATACAGTTTGCGGCGTTTTGCTCAGGAAATCGGTGAGTATATTCCTAGCTATCGTTTACTGTTTAAACTTTTTTTTTTTAAATAATTATTGAACTTTCGAAGAAAACTACACCATCGATAAAAAATTAAGAATTAAATTTTGGATGTCGGTATTGGATCAGTAAATTTGGTATTGGTGCAGCCACAGTTTCAATATATCACATGAATCGGCTGAAAGTACGGAAAAAAAAAAGCCCTACACTCCTGGGGAGCAACTTGTACAAAGCAATTCCATATTAAAAAAATAAAACAATCATTCCGCATTAGTGTGTTACTTGCTAGTACAAAGCTTCCTTGAAATTACTCGCAATCATGCCGCCTTACCTTTAATTCACGGTGATGCGAGTCTGCATAAAGGGAAAACAAAATGCAGATTTCACAAATTCTTGCAAACAATTGGCACACTGAGTTTAGTTACAATTTCTTAATCACAATATTTCGGTGCAAACATTAACTGCCAAACTGAGGTAGTCCACAAGCAATTTGGTGAAGCAGATTTCAATGGAGTGGGCAAAGCAGAATTGATAAAGGAGTGATAGAAAGGAGTGATGACAATATTCGCCCTTCACCTACATCTCGCAAAGCTCTGCTACGATTTAAATGGTCCCCTTAATGAAGCATTTCATGGAGGCAGATTTGACTACATAAAAGTTGTAGGATTGACGAAATAACTAAACCTGCACGGTTCAAGGCATGCTACCTCCATCTGCATCACCACCCAGCCATAGCGATTCGGAACAGTTAGTTTGCTCTGCTCATTTAGCATGCTCATGTTTATATCTCGGCTGTTCCTTTACCATTTCAGCGATTTTTTTTTGTTGTTGTTGTTGCGTCCATTGGAATTTTCTGGAGTTTAAAAAGTTTTCTCAACCAATTTCTGTTTAATACTTTGTAAAATAACATTTTAAATTGGTACAGTTCCTGCTGTCTTTACTTGAAAACGTTACACTAATACCACAACAGAACTGGAGATCGTTCCAATTTTCAGTGAAAACAGCCATGAAACTACATGAAAACATTCTCTTTAGTGTAAGAACCGTTCACCTTCTTCAGTGTGTGTAGAGCACTAAGAATGTACGATCACATTTTAAACCATACGATTTTTAAAGATCGCACCACTGATCTTTCTAGTGCTGCCCATAAGGGCACTTCACTTCTTACCTAGTGTTTCAGCCAGTTCTGGTCTCATCAACCATCAATGTTGTGGGACAAGGCTGCAGTGATTAGAGAAATGAGTCCTTGACGAACATCACTTCAGCCTCGTATCATTACGTTGATGAGACCAGAACATTATGAAACCGTTTTACTAAACTTTACGTATTATTTGTGTTAAGGCAAACTTTTAGTCCTCCCAGTAGCAGAAAGTTCCTGCTCCTTCTGCGACACGTTTTTCAGAAGCACGAGTTTTCCACGAGCATTTTTAACCTACAACTCAATTTATGGCATTATGGAAAGCAATTTATGTGGTTGCAAATTGCAACTTAAAATTTTTCCAAATTTCATTCTTGCCCAAACCTCCAGATCACGAGGCAAAGCACAATTTTTCCACCAGTTTATGCTGCAGCGCCTGCTCTAAGCGCAACTTGTGCGGGAACTCCCTCCCGTTATCAATTATGGGAAAGCCATACGAGCCTTTATGTAAACTCCGTTGGTCAAGGAGGGAGAACAGAAGGGCGGTAGAGCTAAAAGGTTTTGCATGCGTCGGGCCACGCCAAGTGCCGGTTTCGAATCACGATGTCCAAAACGATGTAGTTACAACCTCTAAAAACTCTTAGTGCCTGACGAAGACGGACGAATACTGTCTGTTGAAAATTCGCAAGAATATGGTGAGATTCCTGTAATCTGAAATTGTGCGTTAAATTTTTTGGACTGACATTTTTATCAATATGAGCTTTCAGAGTAAAAACCGCTATGGTATTTTTAATGGATAAATAAAAAAATTTAAGTTGTGGTTAGTAATGGGTTGGGAGCTGTCAGAAATATGTGGAACAAACAGTCTGATAATTATTAGGCCTATTATTAGTAGTACTAAAACAACGTACTAATGATAGGCCTAATAAATTATACTGTTTGCTCCACATCTCATCTGTGCTTTAAATTTTTTCTGCAGGGAACATACAATTTCTGTGACGTACGGCGCGTGTCACACGCTCTCTGCAACGGTGTTCTGCTTGTGTAATATACCTACACCTACAACCAGTGTGTGCACCTACCAGGACATACAGAAAGCTCACATTCCACATGGTAAAGAACCGTTAAGTGAATTTTTTTGCTAGTTTGTTATCCTGTGGGCTTTGGATTAGTTAACTTTTTGATGGAAGCTTTGAAAACTCAAGCATATCACTACACACACTAAGCCTACCTGTAGCAGGGGAAGTTAGTTAAAGCAAAGATGGTGGTTCCATGGCAAGCAGCACACCATGCTGTGCCATGCTTAAAATAAAGATTACCTACTGGCAGCTTCCAACTCATTCATTGCACTTGAAGCAAGACTTGTACTGCTGGCGTTGCTGTCAAGCCGGGAAAGGATCGGCCTCTGACGGTGGTTCCGTAAGAAAGTGTCGATGCTCGAGTCACTGTCACTTTCTGGGTCACTACAGGAAGTACAAATAATACAATTAAACACACATACATGCATTATATTGTTTTGGCAGACAAACGTTTAAGAAACTTAACCAGAAGCACTATGGTACCTTGCAGTGGAATACGCTCTGCCAAACTGAGTCCAAGCTTCAGTTACAGAAACTGGCTACTTGAAGCTTAGAACTGAAAGCTTGGAACGAGTCTGGAAGAGCGTATTCCACTGTTAAGTACTATTTTTCACAGCCAAAGTAACGGTTTTTTTTTTCCCATAACCAGATGGACTACAAAAGACTTGAAGCAAATTTGCAGGAAGTTAGGATGGTAAGCCATACTTTAATAACGAACTATGCACCACAAAGTTGTCCACTAGTTCTTTACGAAATGAAGAACATTTTGATCAACCGGTGACAATTACGAAAATAGCTGGAGAACAAAAAGCTTTTCTTTAAATGTTTCATTCATGCCAATCACTTTAGCAGTACAAATGCCAGTACTTGTTGAATATGGTAGCACTCAGTAGTTTGGTTTCAGCTGGTAACTTCGGATGAATATGGCAGGATGAATTTTCATCTTGTCCGGTCATTTTCAGTTTTTACTATCTCCTGCCAAATATTACAGCTAAATACAAAATATTGAGAATTACGTAACTCCCCAAACAGATCACTTTTGAAAATTGAAAAAATAATTTACTCAATTCATCAAACTGCAACAAGTCAGCTAAATTAAGGAATTTCGAAGGCTGTCCAATACCACCCAATTTCTAATTTAAAATGGATCTGTTAGGGGCTCTTTGCTGAAGCAACATTTATCAGTGGCGGAGTTTGATCCAACAAATAGCCAAGATGCGCCTTTTTGTTTAAAAAAAAAAAAGGCAACAACTTTTATCAGTGGTTACTATAATGCGGTTCCTGGCAAAGAGTTGATAAAGTCACTTGCCAACAGCAATCTGATTTTACACTACAGTGAGTAAACGTTTGTGTCTCAAAATTCTGTGTATCACATATTTAATTGCTAGCCTTTGCTCCCTTGGCTGCTTGCACCCAGTGTGGTCTGCTGGTCTATGACCCTTTGGTCTGCGCATATCGGGACATCTACATATTTATAATAACCAAATTTTAAAGGATTGTGGCATAGTAAGAAGCTGCAAACCTAAAAGCATCTTTACAAAAAAATAAGACAGTTTCTGATCGGCCACACAATCGAGGCAGGTATACTACGCCATGAGCCTACAGACATCAGTTAAAGAAAATACAACGTATCACAATGCAGAACACTCAATTCAAATGTTAATTTAAATTTTCAGTGACTGTCGGTCACCTTCTTCAGAAAAAACACTCCCAAATTACACGTCGTAGCGTTGAAGCTGGCGCTTCACAAGTTGATCAATCGTGCTGGACGTGGAGCCCATCATCAAATTCATCCCCTCTCTCGAAACAGACAAATAGCTATTGATTCTAGTGCATAATGACGACAGGGTCATGATCAAGTTCGAATCAAGCAGAAGAAGTCCTGTCCCAACATATAGAGTGGTTGCCTGGTTGGTTTCCTTGTGGTGGACAGCTATACTGTTTTTCAAATCTTTCACCCACACGTTCTTTTACCCTGGCGTGCAAGCCTCCTCCTCCCGGTTTTTCCAATGTATTTGGCATCGCAAGCCCCACACAAAATAAAATACAAGACACCCCCCTTCACTTGTAATTGGGGTGGGGCAGGAGCAGGTATTCATCTCTAAAGGTGGGTTTTTGCTGCATGTAGGGTACAGGTGTAAAGGTGCAGTGCTGGGAAGACAAGGTGATGGACGATCAATGGTCCGTCGTGGTTGTGATCTGCCAGGAAGGGGAGGGGGACAAATTCTAACTGTTAATGCATTCCTTGTACCCCGGAGCTTTATCACCTGCCTTCTTCTAGACACAGAGAAGCTTCTTTATCAGGTGGATAGCAAGTGAAGCACCAAACCCATGTTGACTAAGAACATGTTGGACAGCGTAACTCCTACCTGGCAGGCAAGTGATGATTTTGTAAGGTCTGTACTCTGCTACGCCTTTCTTTTTCTGCGTTATGGTAAGGTGTATTTTCTTTAACTGATGTCGTCATATTACCACTGTAAACAGCGATTGCAGATTTTTTGAGACTAGGCCGATAGACTTTGCTTACTTCAGATATCATCATATTCCCAGCCCAAAGGGTCAAAACATCAAGAGAACCCAATGGGTGCCAACAGCCGAGGGTACAAAGGGAAGTCCAGTAAGCCAAAACACGCTACATGTAATTTTGAAACAAGAAAGTTTGCTTACTGGCGTGTAAAATCAGACTATTGCTCGCAAGCAACTGTAGCACTGACTCACACAAGGGAGGAAACTCTTTGCCATCTGGGACGACACTTTAATATTTAATAAACAGCGGCACCCTGCCAGCAGAGGTAATCTTCCACACTACCAAGCCAACATGACCGATATGAAGAACCAACGTTTTACAGAATACTTTTTCAAATTTTTTCAAAATTCTTAATTTGCTAACCTGTCAGAAGCATTGCTATCGCTCCCAAGATTTTCCGTCATGGCAGCTTGAAGATCTTCTATCCTCTTGAACGCCAGCTTCAAATCTGCCTTGGCTGACTGGATTTCCGCTTCGTAGCTTTCAATAGCTAACTCCTGCAATAATGAAAGAACCGAGATGGTGAAAATCTGCTTGCCGGAAAAAATTAGCTAAATAAAACAGCATGTACTGATCTACTTTCTACAAATCTACGACATGACAGCAACGAAAAAGGTCTATTCGGAAAAAGAGACAACTTATTTGATAGATCAGCAATGCACATTTAATAAGACTGGCTGATTTTCCACATTTCCACATTTAATAAGACTGTCTGATTTTCCACAGCACCAACACTGAGCTAATTAATAAACATGATTCCTGAGTTGATTACCGTTGCTTACACCTAAAAATTCTTGAGCACTTGGAGAATTACGGCAGCGTACACTCCAGCAGGCAAACTCACGCTCAAATTAAAAAAAAAACAAATCTAATTTGCGAATTTTCGACAGGCTGCTTGACTAAAGATGGTAAAAATCGTCTGCCTATCTTCTTCAGGCCACCCCAAGAAGATTATTTACTTTATTTACAATATCCGACGTGCATCGATCGTTGTGGAAATAGCAGACGACTACGACGCGACTCGTAGCTCTCCGTATTTACGAGGCGGTACTCGCTGCTTCTCACTATGCCACTTTTTTTGTAAGGCGCTCGCTCAGTTCTCTACTGATAAGATGCTGGACAGAAGGGTTTGAGAGGCCTTGTACGTTCATGAGCACAGAACCACGGGATGCTGGATTGCCAGGGATTCAAACCCTTTTATCTAGCATCTAGCACTGAGCAAGCGCCTTACGAAAAAGTGGCATAGTGGGAAGCAACGAGTGCCGCCTCGCAAATACGGAGGGCTATGAGTCACGTCTTAGTCGTATTTCCACGTCGGATATTGTAAATAAGCTTCTTGGGGTGGCCTGAAGAAGATAGGCAGACTATTTTTACCATCTTTAGTCGAGCAGCCTGTCGAATATTCGCAAATTCGGTAGGATGTGTTTTTTTTTTAATTTGAGCGCAAGTTCGTGTTCTGGAAATTTTTGAACATTCAGAGTAGGATGGTTCGTTTTTTCAACGTTATTATCTTATACTATTTGGCGCTAACCGTGGGTGATCAGAAGTCGTTTTTAATTATCACTAACATCAGTCTGGTCAGCCTTAGTTGAAATAATATTTATAAATTAAATTCACTCAATTTATATGGTTATTTCTTACCAATTCCTTCCTCTTGAGTCCTGTCTCTGCATCTTTCTGTTGCAGTTCTGCATAGTCTTCTTTGAGTTCTCGCAATTGCCTCTGCATCTTGCGGTTAGTTTCCTGGTACTGCTGCTCTTTCGATCTCAGCGTATCACAGTCAACAATGAGCTTTTCATAGTTCTCCTTCTGCCTGTGAAGTTGTACCTGTTATGAACAAAATAAATCTATAGTTGAGGTTTAAGGAACCGACTTAGCTCGCCAAAGCAACGTCACAGGATACTAGCTTGCTGATCAGAGTTAACTTACAATAGAATGGGCAATTTTGGTTTAAGTTTGTGGGCAGGGAGGGAAGGAGCACACTAAAATGGTGTTGTTGGAAGAGGCTGCTAGCCGTTTTATATCCGCAGTCGAGTCAGAAGCATTAGCACCGACCGATGACACTATCCAAAGGATTGTTCAAAGTTGGCTGGATAGGCTAAACGCGCTCGTCACCCACGTCACCTGCGTTCGAAGGGGAGTGACCATCATCTAAGCCTAACGTTTTACATGGATTGTCGCCGAACACCATTTAAATGCGACATCGAATGAAACAGTTTTAGAAAATCTGGAAGCAGCAGAATGATCAGCAGTATTAGATAGACTACTTTGAACGGCACGTTGGTCAGACTTTTTCCATGCCTTAAGAAATTTAGTTGAATGCTGTAAGCAGATGCTGCAAGGTTTGGTAACAAAATCGCAATTTCTACACTTCCTACAAGCTGGTTGTAAGTCTTTAAGGGTTTTTTAGATGTGTACAGGAAACTACTTCTTTTCCTTTCATGGGCAATATCTTTAATTTTCAAACAAAAAAATACTCAGAAACATCCCCCACACAGATCGATGCCAAAAGCGATTGTGAGGAACCAAAGCTTATTTCTATTTCAAATTTGGGTAATTGAGCATCAAATTTAAGCTAGTACTAAAGGTACATATTTTGCAGATAATAGGAATCATCATTCGCAGTTTGGTCATTCATTACCGTATGTCCACTGTAGTTACTGGCTAAGACTTTTCTCAGTAGAATAACAGAAAATATTGAAAATCGTACGAAAATATCGTAGCGCCATGTAGCAGCAGCGATATTAATCTTTATACTTACGCCCAGGTGCACGAGGACGTACCAAATTATCACTCAATAATTAACGAGGCTCGTGGCTTGTTTGTTTTGTTAAAAGAAATGGCGTCGTGCATTCCTTCTCTTGATGCAAGTAGGTGCTAAATAGTATTAGATGTTGCCACACTCTGAAGACTTTCAATCGGTGATAATGCCACTTTGAAGTTGAAGATATAAAGTTTGTTACTGACTTTTTATAAAGTTTGCTCGTTCAAACTGCCACTCTGCGGCACTAAGTTCACTCAGGAGCTTCAAAAGGTAGTTTCAAATCTGGTTCTATATTACAAGAGGCTACAGATGGAAATAGCAACAATCGCAGAATTGTTGTCATCTTTGCTTTGCGCAACAATCACTGAAACTGCCTTCCACACACACTGTTATCCAACAATCACCTAAAATTAAGGACTGTAATGTCATTTAGTCATAAATTCTTTTAGCAGAAACTTAAGATTTCCTGCAACCTCCTACCAGATATCATGAGATATTTATAATCAACCAGAAGCAGCTACATGGTGGAAATACCTCCCAGCACATTCTCATGATATTCTGGGATGCGTAACTTTCATGGTGGAAACGCATGCCTGGACATTGTTACCATCTCCTGGTATGCATCCTTTTCATTGCGGAAAAGCATGCCATGACATTCTTACCATTGTCCTGGGATGCGTAATAAACAACGTTAACAATGTAATGTAACTAAAAGAAAAAAAAAAGCAACACCGAATTCAATTCTTCAAACAGTAACGTCAATATCACCCACAGCGTAGTAGAGCGGCGATACCGGGTACTTCTAGTTAAAATTTAATGTAACTAGATCTCGGGTTTCTGTGTCGTCTCTAATTCTTAGCTAGCTACGCACAGTGAGGCAAATGATAAATGATCACCAGACTTGACAACTGCTGACAAGTAGTACACTTGAACACAATTCCTACCCCGTCTCAACAACACAATTAACAAGGTTCTGGTGGCTGAAAAAGCCACACAGAATTTAGTGTTTTGTATTTTTAAGATTTAAGGGTGACTGAATATTCATACAATTCTTTAAAAATAAAAAAATGCACTGAAATAACCTTACCTCTATTCGACTCTTTGTCGTCTCCTCCAGTTCCAGGCGCGATTCCAGTTCTTTAATACGATGTTCTAGCCTCTTCTGCACTTGAGTATCCACCGTTTCTACCTCTAAGAATTCGAGCTTTCCTCGAAGATCGGTTAACTATAAACAGAAAACATGACTGAAAAAACCTAAGTAACAACTCTTAAAAAAAACTCACAAACCAAATAATTTTGTTGTAGTGTTCCACCTTCCAACATATTTTTTAAATTAGGTTGTAGGTTGTGAGATACAATAAAAATTAAAGCAAGCTGTGTATGCAATTTATACTCGAAAAATTAGATTCCAATGAAAATATAACTCAACCGATTTCGACATTCCAACACACTATATTTTTCGTCTGGGCATACATTTTTCCGGTGGTGCATATTCATTATTTATAGCGAGTATCTCTAACTAAAACCATTTGTACATAAGGACCACATAGCAATTAAGCTGCATATTACTCGTTCTTACCCTGATAATTAAAAGGAACTTGCGAACACTAGGGGTGGCATGATACAAATTTTTTTATCCCGATAAAATTTTTAAAATTATCGCGATAATTGATATCATCTCGATAAAACAAATTTTGAAGCTGGAGTAACAGTGAAACCCTACTCCAGCCTACAGTGCAACCTTCATGAAGTGAATTGTGTCGCACTCCCATTTGCCAAATAGACATGAAAATGCACTTGCTATTGCCCATAGTTCCTCACCATGAAGGCATAGTTTAGCAGTTGTGTTGCTACTTAAAGCTTAAATATTGTTTGAATTAAACTAACTCTCCAATCAGCTAAAGTGGCTAGCAACAGTATTGCACACGTGGTTGGAGAGCCCTTGTAACTCTGCACGCAACGCTGCAAACCGCTTGTTTCTAGCTATTACGGTTTCCAAGTTAAGATAATTTAAGGATTGAGGTTTGCACGATAATTCGAGAAATCAGAAAAAGTGCGATACGATAATCGACGGAAAATTTTATCGAGGAATTCACGATTGTTTTGAATACCGAAAAATCGGTCGACTCAGCATTTCTACTTTGGTTCAAGTTCATGACTTCTACTCACAGTTCGATCACGGAAAACCAAAAGTCAAAGATCTTCAAAGGTTTTTCCCTCGAAACTTGCTTTCAAGCAAGTTTCGAGGGGAAAACCTTTGAAGATCTTTGACTCTTGGTTTTGCGTGATCGAACTGTGAGTATAAGTCACGAATTAACGATTATCGTTCCATCCCTAGCGCACACCTTTTTTTCCCCAAGCAACTAGCACTATTCGATACTTGATTCTTGCACTACTTGAAGAGACGGTAGCATAATTTCTGTCCAGAAGAGTGATCCATGCCGGAAGCTGGCTTGGATCATAAACCAACTTCAGCGTAACTGCCGGAAAAAGGCGACGCATCTCGATTGAGAATTGCGTTGTATAAACAGTTGATTTTGTTAAATTTGCAATACTAAATGACGATTTAAAAAGCGAGCTTTAACTATTTTCATGACGTAACCTTAAAGCATTTTAAAGGGTTGGGGCCTGGGCGTTTAATACGTGTTTTATGGTAAACCTAAGTTCGAATAACAATTTCGGGAAGTATCCGTTAACAGTGCTGACTTACACTCGTTCACAATTAATTGGTTTTGAATTCAGAAAAACACCACCTACCTGATCTTTGAGCAAGTTTCTTTCTAATTCAAGCTCTGAAATCTGTGAGGCTTGATCTGTCAACTGATTCTGTAAGGATGATTGCTGTTGGACGGCTGCTTTGTACTTTTTCATCACCTCACCCATCTCCTCCTCATTCTCTTCCTGTTGTGCCTGAAGATCATTTTTCTCTCGCGATAACGTTACACACTTCTGCTCTAACTAAAAGATTTAAAAAAAAAAAGAAGAATGTTTCACGTCTGTGCCAAGTAAAAACAATCATTTACTCAGGGAAAATTAACATAGAAAACACTGTTAAACTGGGAAGAGGATCGAGTGAAACGACTGAAACATTGTTTTTCAAATTCGATACCAATCATAAACTACAACTTCGTTCTTCAGGTATTGCAAAATGGTTAGTTCTGGTTGTAGTGCTTTTCATTTACGAACAACAAAATCCTGAATACGTCAAAGCAATCTTAACATCATGGTCGCATCATCTCCTGTTGCGCTAGTTCGGTGATTCTGTTTTTTTTTTTTTTAATTTTTTTGAGTGGCTCCTCCTGTCCATATGAGCATTATAGGGGTGATAAGTTTATGTTTTTCGTGGAAAACTACGGTGATTTCTTCCCAGTTTGGCAGGTGTCCTGTTGTGACTTTCCATGAAAAGCACATACACACACATACATCCTGGAATCCGCCACAAATGACAAATGTAGAGAATCAACCTTCAACCTAACGGCAGGAGCTAACAGGTCAGCCCTGCAATTCAACGCTCCTATGGTCAGGAGGAAACGCGGGTATTATTACTATTATTTTTTTGAGTAGGGGGGTATTTCACATGCAGACCGAAGGGATTATTATCAATGGCAACAGCAACACTCTGGAACAATGTAAAAAATCATTGCGCCAACGTACCTCACTCTTCATCCTGACCAGATCCTCAACGTGCATTTGTGTATCTTGCAACTCCAGTTCTGCACATTGACGACCCTTAATAGCAGCAGTCTTTGCAAACTCGGCATCTTCAAGCTGAAACCAAATCGTTGCATTTATTACAGTACATACGACTTGCAACTCGCACCAAAGTGGAGAGTCATGTTAGCTGGATGTCCTATTTATTTTCTGATTATGAATTTTATCATGACCTTTATTATTTTTCTCAATCACCTGGGATTAAGAAAGGCCTCCCTGATAGTAGAGCCTCAATTATTTACTACTTATAATTAACGTTAGTCGATTTTCGCTTAATGCACTGTGATGATGATCTTAGGCCAACTACGAGCATTCGTTTAATACGGCGTTGAGAACTCGATTTTTTATAAATATTCTCACCAAAATATTTATACAGTGTTAGCAAGTATCAGTTTCCTGGAAGCGGAACATTAGGCTGTACAAATCATGTACTGACTCCCACCCTGTTCCTTTCATATGTCTTGGTAGTAATGGACTGTGCCCACGCTATCGACTTTTTCCAAAAGCAGCGATGTAACCAATGACAGAACTAGACTAAAGCCCTAAACAGCCAAACAGCCAGTTTTCTTGGGTGCTAACTTTTAAATTATTTTCATAGTTTTAAACTTTTTTTCACTTGTATTGTTATTATTCAGTTTAAACACTTAAATCGGTCGCATAACCACACATTTGAAACGTTTACTTTTTATACTTTTCCCTTTGTCAGTGATATCCCTCAGAAATGTTGGGTGTGGGCAATTAACTTAATACATTGAAATGCAACGATGTGAAAAAAGATCTACATCGAATCGACATAAGAGCAGCATCACTACTTACGCCATCAATAAACTTCCCAAAACCACTAACACTCAAAACTTGTGAAAATCATCTTTTCAGTACACCCAAATTGTCGTAAATTAAGCAGGCGTAAAGGAAACAACAGCAAAAGAACGGAAATTGTACATTAAACATAACCACTTTTGGTAACGTCATGAAAAGAAGGCTTTAACGTTAAAGTCCGTCCTATCCAGATAAAATATATATGCGCGTGGCAGCCACTAGACACTTGTTTCTTTAACAGCTAAGGCAGCTAAGGTTTTCCGGTATCTAAGGAAAAATAACAATAATACAGAAAAGGCTGATATTTCATTTGATTAGTGACATAGCATAACATTTTCTTGTTGATTAAAAAGGTACAAATAACATTGATATTTGCCTAAATTCTAGTGACTAGTTAAGCAGCTTGCAATTTCAAGAAATTAAATTCTTCCATGTGGTGCAAAAAGTTAAAATTTTGCAGATAGCTATAGTTTAAAGTGGCACTATCACTGATTGAAAACCAAACGAAGATACCGTGGCGCCATCTAGCAGTAGCAATAGTGTTAACCTTAATAGCTTGCACGGAGGTGGACCGAGGACGTACCAAATTTTCATTCAATAATTAAGAAGGTCGTGGCTTGTTTGTTCCGTTAAAAGAAATGGCGTTGTGCATTCCTTCACTTGATGCAAGCGAGTGCTGGATATTACTCGAGAGCGCTAGATGTTGCCAGATTCTGCTGCAAACTTCCAATCGGTGATAGTGCCACTTTAACAGTGGACCACGACTTTTGCTGGTTTTGGGGGTTAGGGTTAGACTAAATTGAAAGCTATCAATCAAGCTTAATACTATTTAAGGACAGTTACAACATTTAGCTTCAGCGATACAACAACAAACAAATATTTTGTTAATACTGTACAATGTACACAACGGCATTACGCAGCTAAACAACGGTACAAATGACGAGTTGTTGCTGAATAATGCAATAAATTAACACTCTACTAGCGGCCAAAAAAAATAGGGAGTAGTAAACTGGATTTTGGCTTTTTGTCGTAATTCATAAGAGAAAAAAATGGATTTGGCTAAAAAAAATACGTGATATCTCCCGAAAATAAATCTTGTTTAGGACGCCAAACTCTTTTGCCAATTTAATCCCTCAGAATTAAGACTTCAAATGCTAAAGGAAACACTTGACAACTGAACAGTAACGGATTTTCAAATATTTCATTTGAAACTTTTAAACTCTTCCTCGATGGGTTAACTGGGCAAAAGAATTTGGCAGGAATCCATAACAAGTTTCGTTTTGGGAGATAGTCCTTTACCTCTTACGAAGCAAACAATCTGCATTACAGACTGGCCTTGCCAGAACACACGATACAGTAATACGAGAAAGAAAGAAACAACAACAGCCCCACTTGGGACTTGAACCCACATATACTAGGCCAGCACTCAACCCACTGCTCTATCGGGGCAGACCCTTGCTTAGTAGCTGTTCAACCTTTCTTAGTGGTGACCTAAAGGCCACAACCAAATTCTTTATTTAGTCCTTTACCTGATTCTTGAGTTGGCGGATTAGTACTTTGCTGGCGGAATCCTCTCGGTTGCGCTCTAGCATAGTTTGGGCATCTCGCAAGAGGGCTTTGGTGCGCTTCAAATCTCGCTTGAGGCGATGCACTGTTTCAGCGTCATGGTTCG
Organism: Lithobius niger; assembly: GCA_023313725.1. NCBI lineage: Eukaryota > Metazoa > Arthropoda > Chilopoda > Lithobiomorpha > Lithobiidae > Lithobius > Lithobius niger. The sequence goes on from JAHWFP010227916.1 coordinate 22,952, forward strand.
GCTCAGGAGGCCGTTCAGAGATGTCAATAAGTCGCCGCTCCAATTCGTGCTTCTCCCGGATCAGAGCCTGACGTTCATCGTGCTCGGTCTCCAGCTGCTGCTCCAAAGCCTTGACCTAGAGATTGACAATGAAGTTCTTGTGAATCTACTCAGTGTTAAGAGTTGAAAAATAATGCGCAAAACCTGCAGTGACCGGGCCACTCCAAATTTTTTTTTTAAATAAACTTTCATATGAAACAAACAAATGTTCGTATAGAAAAATTGGCTCGATTTTGAACCGTATGTAATGGCGATAGCTATAAATTAACTTAGTGGCAGCCACTGTGCTGTACGGTTTTCTGGTCTTTAATGTGTAGACACAGGTTGGTCCTTGACTTGTTGTCGTTGCCTTGTCTGGATAACGTTTACACGCAATATTTAATTCATGGATAAATCATAATGCTGATCCCATCACCGCAAAAGAAAGACTGCTGGTAGAATCCAAAACCATGTGGCCCAACACATCAGATTTGAATTTAAGGCAACGTGATTTGTCGTCTGTTAATTTAGAAGGAAGTTTTCCTGTTTATTATGTTTTACCGCACATGGTACACATTTTTTTGATGCCCCTCTTACAGAGAATATGTTGGAATAGTCATTTATAGGTTTTAATCGTGTTTTTTAATTCCTAAAAATGGTTATAAATTAGTATGGGGAGAGTGGAGCCCATTGTTTATATTGACGATTCTTACTTTTTACAGCAAAAAACAATTTTAACACAATCACCACCAAGTTAGACTAGTTTCTAGTCCTTTGAATTTTTGAAGAATTCCGTTCTTCTTCTTCCGATGGCAACAAAACTAACGGCAACATCATGCATCTGTTACAACTTTTTGCCGTTAGTTTTGTTGCCTTCAGAAGAAGAACGGAATTCTTGGAAAATTCAAGGACTAAAAACTAGTCTAAATTGGTGGCGAGTGTGTTAAAATTGTTTCTGCTGTATAAAGTAAGAATCTTCAAAATGTTGTTTGTCAACCACTGTAATCGCCACTTGCTGGTGTTTAACCAGTGTTTATCCCCGGTGTGTGCGATGTGATGTTCAAGCCCAGAAATGTGGTTACAAGACGCATTCCTCAATAAGCAGTCTGGAAATCGGCAGCCCTCAAATGAGCAGTGCTAGTGTCTAGCTCTCCTACACGTCCGCACTAAGGATGCCAGGATCTGCAGTGTCTGGCATAAATAGTAAGCTCAACACTCTTAACTTACTACCTAGATCGAGCGAAAGCTCTGCGTATCAGTGGGATAGCCGACTAGTGAGAACTCCACTGGAATATCACAGTTAAGCTTCTTCAACTAAAGCCAGACGTATGTAATGACAATTGATTGCGATTTGGTCTTTAAAATTATATCGATTTCTCAATATCATGTGGGGACCCCAACCCCCACCTTAGACGAGTGCAAGAACGATATAATGAAAGTTTGAATACTTAAAATTTCGTGCAGGGCAATGATGGAAATCCCTTCGAATTAGTCAAATTCATTAATTAGTTATAGCTACACAGGCATCAAATGGCATGCTGGTGCATCCACAAACTACAATGGCCAGAGTTTATAGCTGTGAACAACAATATTTGTGCACAAAAATGTATCCTTCATATGCCAGGATTTACTTCTGTTCGTTAAGATTATTTATTACTTAAGAATTAGACACTTAGAATTTACGTGTAGTAGGAGTGGGATGCAGGCTTTACACATGGAGACAGCATACGGTTCGTCTCCATCTCTGTGATGTCAGCAAAATCACTGTGGAGTGCCTAGGGAACTCAAACAAGTAAGGCTCCGCAACATATACTAGACGTATTAAAGGAGAACGACACCTAATTAGGGAATAACCCCGGATTGAGACCAGGAAACCACCAATGATCATGCAGGAGTACCCGTAGAAACAAATTCTATATCCAGAGTAGCCAGAGCAGTTTCCCCAGTGCCGCTGAAGAAGCTCGAGAGTCGCCACACCATCCTGGCTGGTATTGACTGGCAGGGAATTTGCTAACATCTATTTTCCAGTTATCAAACAGACGGGCCTCTTTGAGCTCTGCCAACACACAGCTACGATGACTGCAAGCTTTTTTTTTATCTGATTTTGTCATCAGTTGAGTGAATCAACCACAAGTCGGATTTTACAATTTCTCTACGAAGAGGAAAAAGTCATCGTCTAAAAATCTTAAATCCTTACTGTAAGGTAGTATGTGCTAAACTACACAAATACTCACTTTGGTGCGCATAGGTTTTTGACAATTTCACTTTCACACTGGCAGTGGATACGTCAGAAAAATAACCCTTGGCACTTCACCCACTGCGATTTCCAGGTACGATTTTTTTTTACTGTTGTGCGTGTGGTACCTGTTCTGTTTGTACTTTGTTTACCTGGTTAGATAGAAGCACTGTGTGTCTAATTAGTTTAAATCGATTGTTGCTTCATCCCCGAAGTGAAACGGTATTTATTTTTGGGCCAAGTCAAATTCCCATTATATTATATGCTAACCATGCATGTTGTGTAACATAACTAATTGTAAACTTATTGGTAAGTATTCCTGTGTAGTGGTAAATGTGTACTTTGTTCCGAAAACGTAAATTAGATATGTAAAACGCTTTCAACATCGAATGTCGTTGACAGTGGTACACCAGTGGTTTTCACATTGTAGGACTGTCCTGTGATAAAGGTCGAGTGTGGATGGAAAGTTGCAGTACGAGTACAAAAGCCCACTTAACCAATTTCAGTGTAAACATTTTGTAGTGTTGCAAACACACACTGCAAGTGTCGGCAGATTACGTTAAGAGCTTGCAACTAAATTTACCTTCTTGTAGGTGTTTGAACGAACTTCATCAATCTCTTCATCTTTTTGCGTTACTTCTAATCGATGTTCTTTTCTCATGTTATCAACAGTCATTTCCAAACGCAGACGAGCCTGCAAACAAAGTTTAAATTTATCATTTAACATTTCTGAGACTGGGAGCCGAGTATGCATATGTTCTCACCCACCTATTACTTGCACTTCATCTTAGCCACATTAGAGCATCTACAAACAAATCTTAATTTATCAAAATGTTCCCTGTCGTCGTATATTTAACACATGCGAAGACCTACTAGACAGAATTAAGTCAGTTGCACGCAAATAGAAGGTAGTTAATTTAACCTAGACATTAACTGCTTATTTGGAAATTAGCTGTCCCACTCACTAAAGGCTCGCAGTTGAGGTTAGTCATGGAAGGCTAGCTGTGTCGCTCGTCGAGTTTTTGTTGCTGATCCTACGCTCGTGATAAGAGTTATAAGGCCATCTAAACCTTAACGCACAGAAGGTCAAGTTCCTTTTTTTAATTTCTTAATTTAAATGAATTACCAGCCATTTGTGAATAAAAGAAGTCGAGCAACATCGAGGAAGTCAACGACTGAAAAAAAAGTCATTGTAATATCCATTCCATAGCTTGCATGTTGAATCTACTTCCTGATTACTGAAAATGATTTCTCGCTTCGAAATGAGGGTCTCTTTAGGATTTCCTACCTCCCAAAAAATGGGACTTCACAGCCCGACACAAACAAAGGCCAACTAGCAGCGTACTTCCTCATATCGCCTACAAAATATTCCTAGTAAATCCCAAAGCTTTTCTGCAGTCCACAACTACAGCAGACTTAAAAAATTTGTATGTTGTATAACTTGGAAGGATCGCTAAATAGTAACCATGCGCTCAACACTTGTAAATCCTTCGTGACAAAAGTATGCAAAATGTAGTCTTACGTTGTTGGCTGTACGACGAGCGTCAGGCAAACCAATGGCATCACGTACTTCTAACCTAATGCTATAAGGCGCCTGGTGAGTACATTCGACTGAATCGTTTAGGACACATTTTGGATACCCAAGATAAAAATATTGTTCTGAGTGCTTAGGTCAATTTAAGAGCCAGAATGTAGCCCAGATTTTTAACACATGACAAAGCAAACATTGTCTCGACTCGTATATCAGCCAGTTCCATTTTTAAACCCGAAGGGAGCTCAAGTAGCGGATTAAGAAAATATTTGTATTGTTTAACTGGACTTTGGTGGTATGGCGGGAAATCCTATACATAGTTCTGTATTCATTTTAGGCTACATTATTTTGTTTACTGTGATACTTTTTTTCTCGTTTTGGGCCCAGACCCGGACGAGCAAAGGAGGAGCAAAGGATCCAAACGAAAATGATGGCAGGGTCCACACTGCAGAACCTATCTACAGCATTGTATTTGATAAGGCTGCACCCATACAGGAGCGGATAGGTTGCCAGTGTTTGTGGAATCGGTATCGACGATCGGCAACTTTCACTGAAATGTCGATAACTCTGTAACCGTTTGAGACAACGATGTGCGGGTTGCAGCATTTTGCTTAGAAAATCGCAGAATGTCTTACCAGCTATCTTTTAACTGTTGGTCACTATTTTAAAATTTTTTATTTTAATAATCATTGAATTTTTTAAGAAAATGACACCATTGATACAAAATTAGGGATTAAATTTTGCATATCGGTAAAATTTGTATATCAGTATCGGATCAGTAAGTTGGTACTGCTGCAGCCTTAGTATTTGACCACTAAAGTTATGTAACAATACACAAATCTAGTAATTTTGCACGCTTAAGAACTCTCAAAAAACATAACACGAACACCAAAAACATTGTAGTATGACACTACACATTAATAAGAACAGCTAGCACGGCTGGGCTTGCTCAAATGCCATTAAAGATGTACACCAATTCACTCCACCATTTCCTATGTTCGCGTTTAAAAATGTATGTTTATTCCCAGTTTATTTCAATTTTTATTGGTTTTGCTCGAGCCAGAATGCAAGAGCTCACATGTCCCTTACGACTTCATCAATTCAATAAAACTTTAGGACTTAAAACACATTGCTACATGCTCCAAATGCCGATGGATTTACACAGGATGGACATCGAAAAAACTAGAAATTTAAGTCAATCGGCAGAATAAATCCGTTTACACCGTCGATCTGACCAATGCCTTGGCAGTTCACTGCTCATACTCGGAACACTTTCCAAATTGGGTCCGAGTTTCAATTATTACCAATGGACAAAATTTACACAGCAGATTAGTTTGGAAACTCGGTTCCAATTTGGAAAGTGTGTTTGCCAGTTCATAGGTTTTAAATGGAGCTTTTGTGCCGATTTAACAAAAACCACACCAGACAAAGTTAAGATTTACTACTTCCAATCAATCGGCTTGCGGCACCGCAATAGAAAGAAATGGGTGTCAACCATCCAATTTCAATTCCAGTTAAAGCGTGATGCTTGAGTAGAAAATGCCACCAAATGTTAACCCTTTATAGCCAAACATCGAACATATTAGTCGGCCATTGAAAAGCAAAAAATGACGCCTCAACGTGCAACACGAGCTTTACGAGGGGTCCCGGGGAACCCTGAGCAAAGCGGGTAGCAACATCCCAGTGGTCAGCGTCTTTATCTCCAAAACAAGTGATTGCCAGTTCGAATCCCGCGGCAGACCCAAGTTAAACCCCCCCCTCCCCCCCCAAAAAAAGCACACAGTTCGGCATGGGCAGTAAAGGGTGCAACACTGTTAGAAGGCATGACGTGTAAATAATTCAATGATGCATTTAAAATCCAAATTCCGCTACGCGAGGAATATGGCATTTTTTTTTATACTAAATTCACAATTACTGAATAATTCCATCACGTACCTGCTCCAAAATTTGTAGCTGACCAGCCTGATCATCCAGCTCTTCCTCCTGCTCTTTTACCCGTTTTTCATACTCGTGTTTGGCTCGTTTCAGGAGAGCAACCTGCACAACAGAAAAAAAAATGGGTTTTTATTTTCCCACAATTTTAGCACCTACCTCACTGATTTCACATAACCCATTGAAAAAAAATAAAATCTGAATGAATGTAGCAAACCCATGTCATAGGAAGAAAAAACGACAGCATTTGCAACATTTACATTTATAATGAATGGCGGAAAACTGAGTCACGTAAAGAACCAGCATGCATTACGACAACCAATCGTGGGCAGATTGGGAGGGCTTTCACCCAACTCTGTGGACATGCTCACATCCTCCACTAAAGAATGCAGAGGAAGCAGTCGGTACTGGAGGACGTGAAGATGCACACACAAGGGGGAGGAAGGAGTGCATATTTGCAATTTTCCACCTAGGGGCTACAACAGAGTTTGTTTCCTCCCCCCCCCCTCCCCAATTTTCATAGTATTTTCGAAATGAGACTTTATTTTTACTTTTTTTACCCATATTTTACTGTATTTTGCCGCCCTGGGATACGCCTTGTAACCCTTTCCTCTAAAAATGCAGCACTGGGTGAAAGGCCTATCAATTTAACTGTAATTTTGTACAGGGAAAGCAATGAAACAGGTGAGAATTAATCAACTCACATTTACCAATATTGCACACTAAAATACAGACACAGGGCATTACATCAACACATTTCCAGTTGAGAATCACTACCTTACACCCAATAAAGCCTTGGACCCAATCATTCGTCCAAGAGTGTAGACATTTTAGATTCCTAACGTAATTCAGTACTTAATTGGTACCTAATGCCGATCGACACAGATGTTAATAACGCAAACATCTGCATTTAAGACTAGCCTTATGAGAAAACAAGGTCCACAATATGAGAAATAAAGAAAAATACCCAATTGGGACTCGATCCCAGGACTTCCCAAACACTTGGCCGGCCAACTATGTGGAAGACCCCCCAACTAGAGGTACCAGCCGAGCTTAACAGCCTTTTCGCAGTGGTGACTTAAAGGCCACAAACAAGTCTTCAATACAGACTGGTCGATGTTTGTTCCATTAACTCTTTATCTTGTGATTTATTCTTTATTTAAAGACACTGTTGATAAATGAAGAGGAAACAGTGGTAGAAGTCGACATCAAATAAAATTAGGACACCATGTTGGACCAAATTTCAGGACACTTTCAGGACAATTATTCAATTTTTCAAAAAAGTTTAAACTACATTTCAGTCTTTAGTATTAATTTGGCAGGTTTTCACCAATCAAAACACGTCGGTCGAACGTTAGCAGTAGCAATAGCCGTGTGATGGGCGGCTATCACACGTATAGTGTGATAGTATGTAAGTCCATGATGGCAGGTCGTGGTGGCTGACTGACTAAACACGTTGCTTGAACTTATGCATCCACGCAGAAGCATTCTCCGTAATTTCGTGAATGATACAGTTCTAGAGCTTTATTGTATACTGGGTGGTCCACAAAAAACTGACGACCCAACATTTTTTAAGTCCAACTTTTCTAGTTAGCACCCCTCAGAACCAGGTGAGGACAGAAATCTTCCCGTTTCATTCACACCGGTCTATTCCGACACTTTTTCGATATTGCGGGAAAAAGCTCTTGTGACGTCACACTATGTGTAGGCGCCCCACCGACGTCACGTATTGCTGTGATCTGTGGATCCAACATGGCCGCCGTTTTCGATCTAATGAATCGACGCAACTCGGGACTAACAAACTAATGAATACTAATTATAAAACGTAAATCGGACCGCTCCGAACGTAAAAAGTGTGTTTGTGTGTATTAAGCTACCGAATTACAATCAACAATATAACTGAAAATGAGCACTAGACGCCGGACGGCCAACGCTAACTTAAAATGGTAACCATGGTAATGAGTAAGTACGGCTTCTATGCACGACTCCGGCGGCTGATAATCGCGTGAACCGTCTCAATTGTTCTTCTTTGGTCTCAACGTCTGTGCCAGCTATTTTTCGATGCTTACGGTTGTTTATTATTTACGAGGACAAGTCAGTTCAAGCTGTAAGCCTACGGGTTTGTCGGCACTCGGCAGTTGTTATACAGCAAACACCGCTTCGGTACCAGTCCAACAGACGACCACCACCAACCTGAATTTGAGTACGTAACTGGCCGGTGTTTTAGTCATAAAATGCTTGGTTTTTCAGCGACTTATTTGATCAACGCATAGCTGCATTGCATTATGTTATTTTATTATTTGGTTTCCTAATAAAGTTGTTAATTCGTCATCATGTAACTCCTATCCTGTTTGCGCTGTTTACATAGTGCAAGCGCTGCGAAGCCAAACGATTATTATTGTGTAATCTCGTTAAAATACTACATACACATTCCTTTCCAGGCCTTTAAACGTAGTGTATGCCAGGGCTTAACATAAGTTACAAGTATTTTCTCCCCTTTTTAACAGAAACAATAAAGACGTTTATTTCCATTATACCCCCCCCCCTCCCCGTTACCCAGGAGACGGGGGTCGCGAATTGGTTGCAAATTAGTCTTGACAGCTATAAGATAGATTACTTTTTGCCTTCTACCCCGGTTGTTGCGTGACGTTACAGATTTACTGGGCTCCCCCAAAGTCCAAAA
>JAHWFP010227916.1:31451-44526 GCA_023313725.1 Lithobius niger
ATTAGTATTTTACCTTTCTCTTAACTTTTTTCAGTTCTACCTGTCCACCAACTACCCAGTTCTTTGCAATTGGCAATCTTTTTTAGGCCAGTACGGTAGAGAAGTTCAGGGAGGTTGTTCGATTTTAGGGAGCACGAACTCACTGCCCCACAATGATGAGAGGATTTTTGTGATAAATGTGACCGTAATACAGAAACAAAAGAAATAAAAGCTGCGATTGTTGAGGTCACCAGTTGATTAAACAATGGTTCGGCTGGAATTTTAATTATCGTATTTATAATGTTGTTGGCTAAAGCCTGCTGGGAAACATTTGTTTCGTAATCCACCGTTTGAGAAACGATGTAAACAAAAACAATACCAATACCGTTTAGCATCATGCTAGGTAAACGTAATACATTGCGCAACGTAACTCAATGAATTCGTAAAACTCTCACGCACATGCGCACAAAAGTACACATAAAATCAGAAGCTCCAGTGACGTCATTTGGCGGGAAAAAAAGATAATGAGCTCGGGAATGACCAACCTTTCCTAATACTATCGTTCCACTCGACGTTGGTTTCATTACATTTGATTTCTGCCCTCGCCTGGGTTTGAGGGGTGCTAACAAGAAAAGTTGGACTTAGAAACTGTTGGGTCGTCAGTTTTTTATGGACCACCCTGTATTACCGTGTGTGTTATGCCGGCACAAAAATGATGGCTTATATAATAATTCCATTTTATTAAGTGCGATTAATTTTAGAATGTCCACAAATTTCAGGAATTTCGGGACATTATGTGAAAAATAAGGACATTTCAGGACAAATTTTTAAAAATCGGGGATTTCAGGAATATCAGGACAACTTCTACCACTGAGTAAATTGTAAGGTAAAGGGTTAACAAAGCAAATATCTACATTAAAGACTGGCCTTGTGAGAATAAAAGATACACAAACTAGATTGTCTTGTATTCTCACAAGGCCAGTCTTTAATGCACACATTTGCTTTGGTAACCCTTTACCCTGTGATTTATCTGTATTTATTGCTCACATTATTTCTAGTACGGAGGCAAGAACTCCTTGTATATGTTTGTGGTCTTACGACACCACTGAGAAAGATTTAACAGCTACAAAGCTCGGCTGGACCCTGTAGCCAGTTGCCAGCCCAGGTGGCGCAGTGGATAGAGCCCACAGAAAGTAAGCGGGAAGTCCTGGTTTTTGAGTCCCAGTCGGGGCAGTTGTCTTTTCATTCATTCTCTTGTTTTATATTCTCGCAAGGCCAGTCTTTAATGCAGTATTTGCTTCATTAAATAGACCTTTGTACTGAACGTGAATCACGTCCCATTATTAAATCCCACACACCAGCCTTTCTGCCCAACCTTTTAAGTGTTGCATTTTTAGTCCCATGTCCTTACATTATTTTAAGTATTAGACATCAACAACAGCCAGGCGAACCAAGAACCACATGAGCAGGGGAAAAAAATCTTATGAACTTTTTTACTTGACCTTTTTGTACAATTCCTGGGTCATACAACATGTTTTGAATGAACACGGTTGAACACAAAATAGATTTGATCAACCATGAAGACATGCTCTACAGAGTGAACTAATTGCGGCAATTTGGCCCGAATTGTCATAATTATTCTACTATTTAGCCTTAATGTGAAGGTGACCTGCTTCATACTCTAATGAGCTGGTAAAAATCATGTCGCTTACAAAATTATGTTTAGGAACAAGTTTCACATTTTATTTTATTCACTACTTTGCCAAAACATCGTAATATTCGCAACATTCAGGGTTTCATGGCCCATTACAAAACTTCAGGAAAAATAAAATGAATTTTCATGTTTGGAACTTTAACATCATTCAATTTTTTTTATTGAAAAAAAAATCAGGTTGATGATGGTGTCCATCAACCGTTGAAGCGTTGCGCCTGTCTTTTAGATCGTTTTTACTTTTGTAAAACAACGGTTATAAACTGAGTTTTTAAAAAAGTTTGCATGATGTTGTCAAGCCCAACAACTTCATCGTAAAACAGTAATATTTGACACCTATGAAGCTTTAACATGGTGCAAAGAATGCTGTCACTGTTTGCAGTTTGCCATACTTCATAAACAATTTGAAAAAATGGAATCAACAGTAAGTTAAATAAGTTCAAATGGCTAGAAGTTAAAAAATGATCAAAACGAGCAACTTTGGATTTTTTTTTTGCTATTATTTTTAACTCCACAAAAGTAGTTAAAAATTACACTTTTTTCCAGTATTGGTATTGTTTTAGTTTATTGATACTGGTCCACTTACTTTCTCTTTGCCCTTTATTATTCATCAGTTTTTAAAAAGTTTCACCTTAAAATAATGAAGCTAATATTGCAAGTTTTGAATGTATATAAATCCAGTAATAAGGCTTCAGAGTTGGTTATTTGGTTCAAAAGTAAGTCAGATGTACCAACGCTTGGTTTAGGCCTGCATTGGTAAAATTTGTATTCAGCACCTTACTAAGACTCCATGTTCGTACGCAGGAAGAACGTAAATAAAATAATGGCCTCCGACCAGCTATATGCTCCCAAGTTCATGTATTTAAAGAGCAATCTCTTTGGTAGATATTGCTACAGTGCATTACGTTGGTGGTCACTGGAAGTAACAAGCGGCTGCAGCGACTAACAAGTCACAAGCAGTCTTCTGTAAACTTCTGCCACTTTCAAAATATTGAGGTGCACATCTCTAGCATACACTGCAACAGCGCTTTTTATTATACATTCTAAAAGTGGTAACCATCACAACTGCCGGTTAAAAACGTGTTAACTTTTAAGCCTAGTTTTAATTGTACGTTTGTCAGTTTTTAGCCCCAATTAGTACCTGCCATTTCAATTTCTCAAGTAGTAGCTAACCGGCAGAATTTGGTCGAGAGTAAGCCTATTCGTCCATGCGACACAGTGTCGAGACTATTTTTAATGAAGTTAATGTGTGTTTTTAACAAAATTCTTTTCTTTTTACAGTTACATGTTTTCCTGTTTAAATGCGGCAAACAAATGTTATTTCATTGCATTACGTAAAGAAAGCCTATTAACCTTTTAAAAAAAAACTAAATTCTATACTTTGTTCCACATTATGCTTTCAGAAAACTGACTGTATGACGCCACGTTTCTTCCATTACGAGTGCAAAAAATCCGTAAACATCCCATTCGTAAACTATTAACAGTAACTTTGTTGAGTGTACAAGTGTGATAGCCACGTGTTTTTGCACTCTTAGTGCAAGGAAACGAGTCGTCATCCAGTCAGTTTTCTGAAAACATTATGTGGAACAAACTATAGCGGTAGCTGTTATCTAAAGGTGAACACCGTTTGTCTTTATCTGTTCTGTTCCGAAGTTGGAAAATGAGACGGAAGGGCGGACAAAGTAGTTGCAATAGTCTTCTCGGCCGTACAGAAGACTAATAAAGAAATAATCCTGAGCAGCAGGAAGAAAAAGTCATTTATTTCCTGCTTGCTCATGAAATAATTTCTTTACGGTTTTTTCCTAGTGACCAAAGGAGTAACGTACCAAAACTTTGGATTTTAAATACATGAAATGTGAGTACTGATCGGAACTTATTATTTCACTTAACGTATTAAATTTTAATATGTTGAAAGTGTTATGCACTACCCATTTACCACAAAACGAAAGAAACCTAACGCTACACATTTGAAACCAATTAAGTCCAACACCTGACGAGGCCACCACAAGGTCAACACCGAGTGTTAAACGTCGTTTTAAAACTTCACTCAGAAAAACCTATTACTACAGTTCTTTTAAATCACTCTTAAGCTTGTAATGGATCGAGTTCACTACACGGCCTACCGGCTTGTAAGGGTTTGCCTAATGGTTCCGAGAGAGAAATTAATAATTCAACACCATTACCTGAAGGCGTGTACTTCCACTGGCTGCAAACTCTTTTATTGCCCGTTAAAGTTGTCTACTGAGTGTCATAAACGTTACCTCAAATTCACAGGCGTTCCCCGGCAGCCTACAAATGTTTGTAGATGACACAGACACACCTGAACGGTGACACTATACACGAGCTAAGTTTGCCAGTCTTTGTTGTATATGCTAAGCTGAAAATTAATTTCAAAACACACCTGGCAAAGTAGGTCGTATGCCAGAAACAGAATTCGTTACGGTTCCTAAACTGTTCGTTGTTGACAATCATTCTCAAAAGTAAACAGCGCAATGGTATTTTGTGAATTTTCGACTGCTTTGAAGGTAGAATTTTGTTGTTGTTAGTTCACATTTTCTAGTTTTCTTCAGGCTTCATGTGATTGTGTTTTTCTCTGGATCACATCTGCTCTGTTGTCCAATTTGAACATTGCCTCTTCACTTGTCAACACGCTCGTCCCAACTTTTCCTTCTGAAAAGTTGGGACGAGCGTGCTGACGAGTGCAGATGGATTACTAGAGAAAAAACACGATCACAGGAAGCCTAAAGACGACTAGTTAGTGTGGACTAACAACAACAAAATTCTACCTTCAACGCAGTCGAAAATTCGCAAAATACTGGTGTGGTGTTTACTTTCAAGACTGGGCTGGCCCTCACTCGAGCACGCGACAGTGTGCACTTGGCGTCAAACAAATTTTATAGTGCGGAACTTCATAAGGTGTGCAGTTTGTGTCTGATATTGTCCAAGGCTTGTAAGAAGTGGGTGCACTATCAAATTTATGATGAACATATACTTCAAGCATTCAATATTTAATAAAGAAACATACTGAAATAGTATAAGCTACACAAGGTCATCAGCCCCTGTTAAAAGTTGCACAAGGTCATTGGCCCCTGTTATTCGCTTCTAAAAGCAGTTAGCCTTGTGTAGCTTATAATGTTTCAGTAAGCTTCTGTACACTATATTGAATGTTTGAGGTATATATTCATCATAAATTTGACAGTGCACCCACTTTTTACAAACTTTTAACAACATCAGAGACAAACTGCAAATCTTTGAAGTTCCACACTATAAAATTTAATGCAGAGTGCACACTGGCGCAGGCTTGAGTGAGGGCTAGCCCATGGCAGCACTTCCAGATTTCACATTTAAAAATTCTAGACCCTCCAGGCTTTGGAAACTAAACATTTTGTTATAATTTTGTGTGAGGATCCCATCCTCTAACAAGGCACGTCACAAGTAGGCAACGCACACTACTTTACGTCTGCCGCATGTAACAGGCCGCACTACACTTTTAGCAACTGTTTCAAACATTCCCACAGAAAATTTCCTTAAGTACAAGATTTGCATGCAGTACTTGTGGATTACGACGATTGTGTGCAAGCTGTATAAGCTCTCCTTTAGCTTGCTTGAATATTGAATGCTTCACGTATAGGTTCATCATAAATTTGACAGTGTACCCACTTTTTTATCAACTTTTGACAATATCAGAGACAAACTGCAAATCTTTTAAAGTTTCTCACTATAAAATTTGTTTAATACCGAGTGCACACTGGCGCGGGCCCGAGTGAGGGCCAGCCCATGGCAGCACTTTCAGATTTCTTCCCGTACAGTCCCCCTCCCCCCCAATATTCGCAGTAAAGACATACACAATCCAGAACACCAAAATTTCCAATTTCGCAATAGTAATTGACAGTTTAATGAGTAATAATTAAGGCTCGGCCGATACCAACTTTGACCGATCCGATCCGATCCCGATACTTCAATGCATTACTTCCAGTAAAGTTAATGTTTCTTCAATATTCAAAAACAAAATTTGATGAAAAATTCCGAACCTCAAAGTTCTACGAGTAAGCACCTTGCAGTAAAGTGTGTTTTTTGGAACGTTTTTTTGGTTTTTGTTAAATATTTTGAGAACGACTGAAGCTATCACTCTGAAATGAGCACCATTGGAAAGCTCTCGAAAAAACGGTTAAAATGGCGTATTGGAACATCAAAAACGGACAATTTTTGGACCAAAACAGTTAGCCGATCCGATCCCGCCGCTAGTATCGATGCCGATACCGGTATCGGCCGAGCCTTAGTAATAATGAAACTCCCAATTAGAAAAAAAAAACAAACAAATTCAGAGAAAAGACTTTTTTTCCTTTCTACGAATACAAATTTCTCCGCTTGTATTCATGAATACAAACAACCACGTTCCAACACACTTCAACCCAAGCAGAGAGAAGGGCCTTCATTATAAAACACCACTCCTATCCCTGGGTATGAACCTTTGAACTTTTTTGTTGTAAAAGAGACCTCAACAAACAAGCAGGTCTTAGCATTTCCTTCAACTCCCCTTTCAACAAGTCTTTTCAAAGAGAATACAAAAGAAGAGATGCTACTCCCTTCTTTCAAAATTAAGGCTCTGGATGTCAAAACCCAACCCAGTATTCTAATCTTTCAAACTCACCTCTTCCTCCCCTTTGCTATCAAAAGTGAGGTCATCCAACTCCTTGTTGAGCGCGTGAACCTTCTCTTCCTTCATTTCAAGTTCCAACTTAAGCGTCTGAAAAGAAATAAAGAAAAATAAATGGATAAAAAATTAGCCAACCATTACAACTCTTTGTTGGTAGAAACAGACAACGAAACGTTAACACATCATTTACAAACTCGTTAATTTAAGTTGGTCAGCTAGCCGCTCTCCGCCGATTTGAGTTTAATTATAACTTCAGGAGGATGTGATTGGCCCGGGAACTGGCTTAAAATAATAAACGATATGGAATACAATGAAATCAACCAACATTGTGACCAACTAAGGAGCCCTTTCTAAAGTCCAGAATTCAATTCACGACATTACATTTTTAATCATTATTCCTGCTCACTTGCCATCCTTAGCTGTCCACAATTTTGGCTCCAATGTGTAGCTTGGTGTAGAATTCCAAATTTCTAATTGTTGCCAATAAATACAATTGTAAAAAGAAAAAAAAATTGTTTGAAGCAAAACTAGTTTAGGGCCGAATGTTTCGTCTCTTGGGGAAAGGTATCCACAAAACAGCCCTCCCCCCCCCAAAAAATATGAAAGAGTGGGGGGGGGGGGGGGGGGGGGTCACGTCACATTTTTTATAACTTGTTTTGGGACTTTTGTTTGGGACGTGCCTGCTTGCCTAATCAGTGTTACGGATCCTTTCAAAACCCTCTTCTTAAAAGTTTTTGCTTTTTGTGGAATTTCTTCATAATTCCGTCTATCGAAAAGGCAAAAGGGCACAGTAAAAAGGCTTTTTGGCCTTATCTTGGCCAAATAATTCAAAACAGATTGATACATATGGTAAGAAATATTAAATATTAATTGCATTTTAACTGCACTTAAATATAAATTGCATTTAAGATTGCAAATAGCCAGTTATTCAAGATTGGAGGACAGAGTTAAGTTCACAATTTAGGATTTTTGTTGTTGACTGGTGATGATGCTGGGAAGGGCTCGGAAAATGAACCCTTGAAAGGCGAATTATACGATTTTGCTTTCTTTATCGACTAAAACTTTTTAACGTATAATTGGACTAAATTTCAAGCAGCCTCTGCAAGAAACCGAACCCTCGACCTTCGCGACCAAGGGCCACAGCCCTATCACTCAGCCTCAAAGCAAACGGATATATAACACGCACACACTGAGCATGAGGATTTCATCATTTGTTCCCATAGGTCTACGGTGTAATTCCCCGCTTAGGCTGTTTGACATTCCACGAGAATGAGTTTGCAGTGTATTTGTTTATTACTAACAACACCGACGTGAGTTTTCGTCATATAATGAATGATTAAAGTTACCACTGCAAAAAAGCTCCCACATCCCAAACCAACAAAATGCGTTCAATTTCCTTTTCCTTGATTTAGGATCTGGGATTCTTGTCCTCAAATTACAGACCTTAAAACAAACATACCGCCTGCCTTATAACACTACGCGCCAATCGCAGCCGCGCATTTACCATAGTCAAGGTCAACTGAGACAGTAGCTTTGTTCCTCGCAGCGAAAAGCGCAGCTACTATTTCAGTTGGCATTGCGCCTAATAGACAAGCCAGCGTGAACGCATTAATTATGTCGTCACAAACCGGAATGATTCTCCTATTTTAAAATCACAATTTATAATTTTCTAGACTAGTGTCTTATAATTTTGCTTCGGCGATCTATTGGAATAATTAATTTTAATTTTTACTGCATTAGCCTTTTAGAATTTGATCTCAATAGTAATTATTAGAAAACGATTAAAATTAGTACTGCGCGCACACATAAAAACTTCAAGGTCATTGTAGGCGCGCAAAGGATCATATAGGAACGGGTCGTTCTTAAATATAGTTAACAATATTCAAAAGAAAATCTCCTAGACGCCACATTTTAAAACGGATTTTTAGCAAGGAAAGAGTAACGGTAAGTAAATAGACCTTTGGGGCCGTACTTGATGTGGTGGATCGAGAAAAATGGCGCTGGGAGGTACAACTCTTTAAGAGTCGCTTTTATCCTTAATGAACGATCGACCTGTCTATAGGGTACTCCATAACTAGACTGCAGGCGGTTTGCATGAGCGAGTCCATGTATCCTTCCGCTATACTTTCCATCATGGCGAAAATTGTCTTATTTTATTTTTACCCATATAACTAAAGTAAAGTTTGTCACCAAAGCAATTCTATCTTTAGCCAACGTCAAGGTTCGTTGTCGTTTTGCAACAACACGCGTGCATTGACTTCGAAAGTATGTAGCACGCCACACTCACTGTTTCATTCCAAGTTTTTGTTTAACGCAGCAATCTTAAGTTTCACTGTCTCAGAAAAGTAGGTTGTTGATATCCTATTTTACAAGTCTAAATGCACCTTTGGCAGTGGCGGTTCTGCCAACCCCCCTCCCCCTCTTCAATGTTCCATTAATTATATACTGCATATACTGCTTAAAATGACCTTACCTAATATGGAGGCACGAAAACCTTTTATGACCACGCAATTGTGCCCCTACCCCAACCAAAAAAGGGGAAAAAATCTTACGCTTAATGTCTTAAAGTGGCAGTATCACCGATTAAAAACCGTTTGCAAATATCCTGGCGCCATCTAGCGGCAGTGATATTGTTAACATGTACAACTTACTCCCAGGTGCACGAGGACGGACTAAATTTTCACTCACTAATTAAGAAGAGTCTTGGCTTGTTTGTTTCTAAAAAGAAATGACAATGTGCATCCCTTCGCTTGATGCAAGCAAGTGCTAGATAGTTCTAGATGTTGCCAGATTCTGCCTACTTTCAATCGGTGATAATGCCACTTTAATAGCACATGGCAGCCTCCGGGCTGAAGACATGGGGGAGGGGTCCCCCCCCCCCCAACAGTGATTTCACACGGAATAATTCGTTTCGGGCTGGGGGCTGGCCACGGCCAACCCTCTTTAGCAGATTCTGGAGGGCCAGCGCGACTTGATTTCAGACGGTTTAATTACAAGCGGCTGTTGTCGGCCTCCTTTGTTTTGACGACAACAACAGGTGGCGGGAAATTTTTAACTACAATGAAGCTTTGTTAGCATTTCCAGAAGCGCGGCACGGCGCGCGTTCGGATTTCAGACGGAATAATTAAAGCGTGCCGAGCAGCACCAGCCCGTGCTGGCCCGGGCTGGCCGGTTGTAGGGTAGCGGCCGTTGTGGCTCACTTGCGCGCAGCATGGGACGGCACGCTAACATTATTCCGTGTGAAATCTGCGGGCGCGGCAAGACATGGCATGGCACGCAAACATTATTCCGTGTGAAATCACTAAGGCAGTAGGGCTAACTCAGGAAAGGGGTAATCGTCCAACTGGAAAAATCACATAATTGGAAGAACGTATACAGTAAAAAGGAAAATCGTCTAACACGAAATTCGTATAATGAAAAATCTTCAAATACGAAATTCGTATAATGGAAAATCGTCTAATGTCCCTGCCTCGCTCATGCTACCGCGCTCGCTGCGGCTGTACATAACACCAGAAACCACAGGTATATTGTTGTCCAGTTAGACGTTTATCCGTTATACGATATTTCGTTTAGATGATTTTCCATCATAACATATTGTGTTTACAAGTTTTTTCTGATTTTTTTTTTAATTTTTAGGCAGATATTAGACAATTATCCCATTAGACAATTTTCCAGTTAGACTTTCATTCGACGTCCCGGTTAACCCATTTACCCGCAATTTGGGACCTTCGGAAGTTTAATGAAAGATGACGAGGAGGGGAGTTTAGGCGCGTAAACCGATTATGCAAACCGACCAACTTTCCGTTTAGACACTCTTTGATACGGTCAACAGGGAAAATTTCAAGCCGGGCTATCTAGAGTACTGGCCGGATGGCATACGCGACTGGGTTGGGCAATATGGCCGCCGAAAACGCCACTTAAGCGATGATTCGTTATGTCGCCTCGTTCTGTCAACCGAGGGCGACACCGTCCGTACAAAAATGGAACGTTTCTTGCCTTGCAACACTTTCTGGATACACGAACGTGTCTCTTTTTTTTTTTCCAAGCGCAGAGAAATAGCTTAACTGTGGCTCAGTGATAGCTTAAAAACTATTTAAAAATACTTTAATACGTGATAAAAATTTGTCACGCAAATCTGAGTAAAATTAAAATTATATTTTGAAAACCGCCCACAGACGGCGCGACTCTCCGTACACAAATTCCCGATGCGATTTGTCAATTCCCGAACAGACCTCAAGAAATCGGTCAGTCGTGGCGTCCATTTTGTGTACCCCCTTCTAATTCGTTGTGGGTCGGGCCAGTTAGTTTAGTGACCATGTTTCAAGCAAGGAGATCCGTGGCTTGACCACACGTTATATCGACGCCACGCCAGCGGCATTGAAATTGCTTATTTTTTTTTTAGGTCCTTGCACTTTCAACAACACAGTATTTCTTTCATGAAAAACGGTGTACCGTAAACAAACAAGTCACTATCCCCCTCCCGATCTAAAACCAGAAGTTCCTGTCACCGATCCCACCAGACCAGCGGCGCCCGTGAAGGTCTGTTTTCGCCCCGTAAACAGGTTTCGCTTCGTGATTCCCACTAAACTTCTCACTGCGAAAAGTGTTCTTGAAGAACTAAGTTGATCACGATACGAAGAAGGTGATCCACCCCCCCCCCCCCGGTCTTCTATTTTTTTGTCAGCGACAACTTTAAAACGCACCGACACTGCTAGAAAGATTGGCTATTTTTAACAAGGAATAAAACACACGCGGCAAAAGCAAAGCGTGGATGAACATATTTTTTTTTTAGTAACTTGGTCATGCTTCCTGTATTTGTCACCAGTTTTGGGTCTCCATTTAAACACTCGGGGAGTTTGTTTAAAACTGTTCAATACAGCAAAGCAATAGCTACAACATAAATATTTATATTTGAATTTGAAATTCCGCCATTTAGGTATATCTAGTACGACCATCGCATCTTACGTCTTCCAATGATACACGGGGCCCTGGCGTTAGCTGCGGCTACTAATACCTCGCGTATGCTTGAAGGAGGTAAGATACGCAATCGGTATAACTTTTAGTTAACTTTCTGTGGTAAGCCGTAACCAGAGACGACAAACAAACCTTAAAAAAAATAATGCACGGCTTATTTTTTCGCAAACTATACCTTTAAGCAAGAATTAAGTAAGATAGTCACAAGGCCTATAGTTGCCACATGCAGAGCGTGTTTCTAAAAATAGACGCCGTCCTCTTTTTGTCACTGGGTCAAATTTCAACGCGAAAAACTCACCGCTGGGGTCTACAAATAGTGGGAATATGGTACCGTACGCCTAACGTCACACAAGCTATTTTTCTAAGGGTAACGGCAAAAAAAATTGGGAGACAGCGATTCCTGTTTACAGGATTTGGCCGATATATCGGTGATGGATCGGTTCGGCAATAAGTAACGCCGATACCGATATTTGTATCGGATATGGCCAACGCGGTAGAACGCTGATATGAGCTTGAACCGTCAACTTGAAAACCAAAAGAGGTAAAACCAGAGATACTATAGCTAACGCACAGTGCGTTAGCTATAGTATCTCTGGTAAAACCATGCGGTTTTCAATATTTTAAACTCGAAAATCGGCAGCATACCTCTAGCTAATTTTGAATTGTCGAATAAGAGGCGATAATTACTGAATTTAATGGATAGTGGCAACAAGGTGGACAGACGTTAATTGGAGTTTTATGTCGAAGCCACGTTTCTCGAATTAATGTTTTCTTCCAAATGATGACGAGATAACAGTATCGGAACGGCGCCGATCACAGAGGTCAGGGCTCGTTTACGCAACGATATTTTTCTCACTCACTAGTTTTTACTTGATCAATACTAAATCTGATGGCTGCTTCTCGCATTTACCGGAGTATGCGGCTTTCGAGTTGTCTATGCGTATTAGTAACCATGGCAACGACGCAGATGCAAAAATCTTCTCCTCGTGCCTGGTGACACGGCGTACCATGCTTGCAACATTTGAGCGTCGATTTATAACAAAAAATCAATTTTTACTGCCTTGACAAGACAACAGACTGTTTTTTGTATGCCGGCCATTCGATGGTTTGTCTTTGAATCGATAGGCACGAAATGGACGCCATGTTGGATTTTGAATTCTCGCTGCGATAAGCTATTTATTTTACCGACGTTTGATCATTGCTAGAAGCTGTACTTTGACGGAGAATAGCAAATTTTGGAAATGACAACAATCTTGTACCAATGTTTAAAATTACTGTAGCACTTTGTTCTTTATCCGTGTTGTTATTTATAATACATACAATTTCTATACAATTATCTATTACCGCATTCATTTAGTAGCAACGGGAAACTAATCATAAATAAATAACGGTTGACTAGCAAATAGTTTTCGGCGAGCAAGAAGGCTTTTTAGCGTAAACGCGCCCTCACACGGACCTGTGGATAGGCTTGAAACGCGATTTTAGTTGGATTTGTATTAAAAAAAAAAAATTGATGAAAAAACACACCTCTGGCTAGAGGATTCATGTTAAAACAACCGGTTATTTGTGGCATCCAGTCTAAACGTTGCCAATTTTCGAAAATGCAATAAAAGAGATGGACCTTGGTCGATGGCTGTTACCATGGCAACGCTCTGCCTCACAATAATATTAGCCATCGAGATATAATACACGAACGAGCTTTCAATTCTGTACTTGGATTCCAAAGGACGGGGGGGGGGGGGGGGGGGGGGGGG
>JAHWFP010227917.1:0-10111 GCA_023313725.1 Lithobius niger
ACTGTTGTGTAATGTCAACGAACAACAACTGAGTTACGACAGAATATAATTTCTAACAAGTGTGCGATATATCTATTGTAGTTGGAGTGCAAAGCCAGTCGTGACAAAACGAAAATGTTGGCCATCCGGTACTCAAGAAAATGGTGGGGCGGCCAGACGCAGGGCCAAAATCAACGCAGCATCATTTCTGATAAAAATCATTTCTATCATAGATAGATTTAGATAGATTTAAGCAGTTCTGCCTTGCAGCATTAGAATTAAATTTGCGCTATATTGCTAAAATGGGACGTATTTATATTTTAACAAGTTAGGATTACAATTATTACAATAAGTAGCCTATTAGTATTTGATATATTTTTCAGCACTAATCAATGGTTTTTTAAGGACTTGGTTTACAGCTTCAGAAAAGTAAAATCGGTGGTTTTTTGTTATAAATCCACGTTGTTGGATGTTTTTTTTTGTTGTATTTTCTAACGGTTCGTTGTGTTTAAGGTCTGACTTCAGCATTATTTGATTTAAGGCCAACATTTTAATGGTTATAAAATTATCGTCTCTTTTTTTTTCTTTTTTTTTTATATCACAGGAGTTCATAAACAGGTACAGTGTGCCAGAGTACAGTATATTAGCTGAAGGGCTTTAAGATTCAAAAATAACTTGGAAGTCTTCAATGCATAATGTAATTTCCGAGTGGCAAGTTAACGTTTCCGATTATAACGGTAGTTTTGAGGAATTAATCACGGGAGCGATTAAAGTACGTAGCCACGAGTGGATTTTGGGGGAAAAAAGTAGTAAAAGGGCAATTATTGAATTAGTTAGGCTATTAAAGTAAACAGATTTGTCTTTAGAAGAATAAATCGAAATAAATACGTCTCATAGTTGTAAGCCATTGCATTAATAAACACATACCGTAACCATTTAAAAAATTTTGTGTGAAGTTATAAATTATAAGCTTGTACGAGTGGCATGTTACAAATTAGCGTGAATTAAACAGATTCTAATATTACTAGTGGTGTGCAGTTTTGCAGGTGAATCCGGACGAAGTCCAGCAAGAAGAGTCTCAATCTAGGTGAGGCTCAAAACATTGAGCAGTAGCTAATTTTTTTTTATCTTAAATTAAAGGCGCGAAAGCAAAGAGGAAGAGATACAAGTTCCAGGTTGCTCTGAATTGTACATTTATTTTACAGGTTCAACGATCAACAAGACTGATTAGGACAATGACTTTTTTTTATTATTATACCACCAGGCAAGGGGTGGATTGTGAAATGTATGGCTGTTGGTTAGATAGGAGTGTTATGTACAGCTAGGGCCATTGTTTTTAACGACAAATTTTCCGGACTTTCCCTTTGGCTCAAACAATAAGTAAATAACGAAATTAACAGTTTTTTCAAAGACGCAAACGGAAATGTTAGGTTATATATTAACCAAGTGCGTACAGTCAAGAGCAATAAAACGAATATTATTTAAAAGCAGGTTACACAGATAATGAAATGTTTGAAAAACACAACCCACACTACATCATAGCTTTTCAAAATTTAAGCATTTTATCGAATTAGATACCAATAAGCCATACTTTTCTAATTATAGACTTATACATGATGGAAAAGGGACAATACTTGCCATAGCTTGGTGTAGCCGCAATTTCATGTTTGTAACCGTCATCTTTTGTTTTGGTCTGAATGGATTAACAAAAAAGTTCGGATTTCGCTTTAAATGCTTAAAACCGGAATGTATAGTGAAATTTCTGTCAATGGTTAAGAGAATATTTGAACTGTCACTAAATTGAAAATCACCACTGATCGAAATTTCCTATAATTTTTTTACTTAAACACCATTATATAAATATCTTAATTGTTTGCAAATGAAATAGATGCCATCTACGACTTTTAACAGTTGTTCAGATAATTACTAATTATCACATCTTGGTGTGTGAAACATGATCATTAAAAATTGACAAACTTAGCAGTAGGGCAACGGTCATTTTTCACCTAAAGGAGCATTAACTTTTGCTCATCTTAAGAAACAATTGTTTCAGTACCAGAGTACAGTTTCTTAAATTAATAAATATAACGCCGTACATATTTTTACAACTTCCAATAAGCTTTATTTTCTTTGTAGCCAATTGAAACTACATATGTTACTTTTCAATTACGAATCGAACTTTCGGTATTTATATTAAATTGCTTTTTAATTCAAACAGTAAAAGCTGTCCACAGGTTCAATTGCTACCGCTCTATAAATAACTACAGCGTGTTAACTAAATTCTAACCAGCTGGGTCAAGGGACAAATAAGAATTTCAAAGCTCACTAGTCAAAACGGGGTTAGTTATTTGCCAAACGAAAGCAAAACTTAACATTTTGACAAAATTTGGGCGGGTTGGAAAATCAGCGGGACTTCAAGGACCCATCAATAACATTAACAACAATTCTTTCAGACCTGCCTCCGGGTCTTTGTGCTTCCATGCTGATTATTGTCGCACTCAGACAATCAGTGCAATCATCAGCTATACAGCTAATTAACACTGGCACGGATATGCCACCGAGAATAACCAATTTAAACTGGTCGCCTTCCTATTAAACTGCTGCGCATGGTATCAACAAGTTTGCTGGAGTCCTGCAGAACTGTGTTAATGGGAGATATTAACCCGAGTTATTGACAAGTACCTTCTCTTCCCGGAAATCAAAATGCAAACTTAAAGGGGGTCATAACTAGGTCCAAATTCAAAATTGGTTATTTGTATTAGTACAGGGGTTATCCAAATGAGTTGTTAGGGTCCCTATGCGATCTCACATTTAGGCCGCTAACATAAAACCAAACAGATGAACCTATCTGTTAGGATGGGGTCCAAAAGTCTTCAGCTTTTAAGTAACTGTCGTAAGTGACAAACTAATTGTGTCCAAAAATAAACTTTTAGTCATTACTCACCAAAATTAAACTTGGTTATAATGGCTAGGAAAAGAAAGACTCGTTGCTGTCGGGCGCGATTTGACGCAGTCCCAATCAGCATTTTAACATTCCTAGCGCGATTTAACGCTGTCCTAGATAATAAACAAGACATGCGTCCCGTTTGAGCCTTTATTGCTATAATTTTGAATTCTTGCAAGACACGTAAACCAAATTGGCGCGAGTTAACACTTAAGACCCAAATAATTTCGTGTCAATAAAACTGAAAGTATGGCGTTTAAATACATTATACCGTTCATGTGCAAATTCAAGGGTCTTTAGCGAGAGTTGACATCGATCTAAGGCTTCCTTGTGCTTACACATTATACAGTTAAATGCCCATATTTTCAGGTGTTATAAAAATTAACTAAACTCAATTAATTTTATTCACTCTGCTGAAGTTAATGGGTGGATTATCTGATGAAAGGGAGGTTCGGGTCTCTAAATGTGTGGTGTCGTTTTATACTGGTTTTTGGCCAGACCACACAACATGATGAATATCGAATTTTATAAGCTAATAAATAAACCATGCAGATGAACTTAAAAACCAAATAATTAAAATCAATTTAATGCAATTACATACGGAGAAGGCAACAATTTCACCTACCTAGATACTTCAACGCTCCGTATTAAGGCCACCTGGACTGGCAATAAAAAGTAGATACCAGACGATATCGCCAAATATTCTGCTCATTCGAGGAATCTGCTGAATTAGGTAAACTCTCCAGGTATCTCGTCAATTACTGGCCGCAAGTTAGAGATATGCTGGAATCCTTTTTGTAGCAGACCAGTGGTTACTTCCCTTACCTTGTACACTTGTGGCGAGATTTTCTCCGCAATTGTGTACGGGCCTGTGTATTTTTGTTGCATTTTTGCAGCAAAATACGAGTGTTTGTGGGAGATAAAATGCCCACGTACCCAGACACGATCACCTACGGCGAATTCCAAGGGTTTAGGTATCAGAGCATTGAGTTTGGCGTATTCATATGCCCGATCTGATTGGCGTAACCGACGTACTCGTGCTAAGGCTTTCCTCAAATTACTAGTAAGTGTGACAGCCCATAAGGGAAGGGGTCGTTCCAGGGCATCAAACATGGGGGGTTCTGTGCCAATATCCAGCTCTCTACCAAAATGTAAGTATGCCGGGGTGTATCCGGTCCTCGAATCGATCGAGCTGTTAATAGATAGCATGAATAATGGCAACTTCTCATCCCAATCTCTGGGATTGCCCTCACAAACCATCCGACCGAGCTTCTTGCATTGGAGCTCAGCTGGACTGTTGGACGCTGGATGGTAAAGGGTGGTAAAAGCTTGTTTAATTCCAAAACGCCTGTAGAATTCGTTGCTAATTTGGCCAGTAAATGATTGTGCATTGTCAGACACAATTTTCCTCGGTATCCCGAAAATGGGAAAAACCCGGTTTATCAATAATGTAACAAGCGTTTTCGAATCAAACTTTTTACAAGGAAAACATAACAAATAGCCGGTAAACAAATCTGAAACCACCAGAATATTACGGTTCTTACGTGGACTCTTGGTCATAGGAAGTCCCTGTTTCCAATCTAAATGTAGCGTGTGGAATGGATAGATTAGGGGGATGGTTTGCAATCTTCCAAGGGTTCGTAAGCCATGGCCTTTATGAGTTTGGCACGAATGACATGTTTTGACGAACCTATGTGTTAATTTGCTCATCCTTGGAAAGTACATTAGCCTTTGCAGGCGTGCTAAGGTTTTTTCTAGCACCAAAATGGCCTCCCACAACAGTGCTGTGATTCAGCTCCAACACGTTCCTCTGTAAATTACGAGGAATAAACATTTTTAGATTGGACGACTCAGAGGGGTCGTCCGCAAGTTCGTAATAGATTACACCGCTCTGGTGATCAAAGATACATCTGTCCAGATATTTATCTACAAATCTCTGTACAGCAACTGAACTTGCTTTCCAGGGTTCCCCCTGCAAAGCGAGCGCGAGTGTTTTCATAAATTCGTCACGTTGGGTCTCTGCCGCAATCATTTCCACTGTTACCTGTGCAACCTCGATGTTACAGTTGAAACAGTCGTTGTTGAAGACATAAAATGGATGATTGACATTGGGCAATTTGACTTCCACTAGTGGCGGATTTATCCGACCTTCGTCAGGAGGTGAGGTTCCCTCATACATACGAGACAAACTATCAGCGGGTGCATTAAACCGGCCGGGTTGAAAAACCAACTTGGCCTGTAATGAAGACAAGAATACTAGCCATCGAGCAATGCGCCCTCTGGTGTTTTTCTTGACGTCCATTAGGGTTAGCGGATAGTGGTCTGTTACGAGAAGTATATCTCCTCCTTCTACAAGGTGGCGCCATTTTTTCAATCCAAAAATTAAACTTAAACACTCACGTTCAGAACAGGAATAACGAGATTCAGCTGCTGACAGTCTCCGTGATGCCATGTCCACGGTGACAGTTTGGTCGCTGTCTGGTGCCTTCTGGCATAACAAACAGCCAATGCCAGTTCCGCTCGCGTCTCCGTACAAAATCCACTGCTTAGCTGGGTCAGGGTGGGATAGAATTGGTGCGTCCAATAAGGCACTTTTAATGTTATTAAACGCCTCATCTTCTCTAATACCCCACGTGAGTTGCTTTTGTTTACTACCACGCAGTATATCTGTCAATGCGGAGATTCGCTCGGCAAATCTCGGCACAAACTTTCTGAACCAAGACACAAGGCCTACGAACTTACGTACCTCTTTTACAGTTTTTGGCACATGCCAAGTTTGCAAAATCAGTACTTTGGCTGGGTTAGCTTTAACACCATCATCCGTCACCAAATAACCTAGGACCAATAGTTCCTTAACGCAAAACTCTGTCTTCTGAAAGTGTCCTGATAAGCCTTCTTCGCCCATCATGGACAAGCAAGCTTCCAGACCTATCAAATGATCGTTCCAAGACCTATTGGCCAACGCTAAGTCAACCACATATGAAGTGGCTCCTAGGTGGCTTATAGGTTCGACGCATTGCGTC
Organism: Lithobius niger; assembly: GCA_023313725.1. Lineage (NCBI taxonomy): Eukaryota > Metazoa > Arthropoda > Chilopoda > Lithobiomorpha > Lithobiidae > Lithobius > Lithobius niger. The sequence goes on from JAHWFP010227917.1 coordinate 5,947, forward strand.
ATAGCACGACAAAAATGTGCCCCGGCATTTCGGAGCCCAAATTGAGCACGAAGCGGAATGTACTGAGCATCAGTTGTTACAAACGATGCCTTTTTACCACTCTCGGGGTCGAGGGGTACGTGCCAATAGCCATCACGAAGATCAAAATTTGATCGATAGGGACATTTGTCGTAACGTGCTATGAGGGAATCAATGAGTGGCAGCGGGAATTTGTCCCGTGGGCAGGCTTTATTGAGAGGGACAAAATCTATCACCATCCTTGTCCGTCCGTCTTTTTTTGCCACCAGAAAAACCGGACAACAATGTTCACTGAAACCCGGAACTATTACTCCCATGTCAAGCATGTTTTTAATATGCTCAGCGACCTGCTGTCTGCCTAAATAGCTAAGGGGATAGGGACGGCAAGCTACTGGAGGAGCTCCTTGAGTATCAATCACCATATCTGGGCAATGCTTAAATTTACCCACTCTGGTAGAAAATACATGACGATAGGAAGCTAGTAAACAGAAAAGTTGTTCTTTCTGCTCGCCATTTAATATAACAATTTTGTCAACTTTCTCTCGGATCTCCTCCAAGGTTGGATGTAGCTCTGCGCTGCCAACAATAGCACCTACAGTTGGGGGAAGGACGCGCAGGGGATTGCGACGAAGAGCATACACGTCTCCTTTGTAAGGATGCCAAAACCAATAATTCTTTTTAAAATTCAAAATCATGCCTGACCAAGTCAAAAAGTCTGCACCAAGAATTATTGGCTGAATAGCATTTGGCATCTCGATAAATGGGTAAATAAAATAATGGGTCCTAAGTTGGATAGGAATTACAAAAAACCCAGGGCAAACTGCCCAGCGCCCATCAGCGTTTCTTATTCGATACTCCCTTTTTCTAAATTTAAAACCCAAACTTACAAGGTCGTCATGTAAACCTTCGTGAACAAAACTTAAGCTCGAGCCTCCGTCTAAGAGAGCGTCAGCAATTTCGTCCCCAATTCGCACACCAACGTAACCACAAGGGCTATTTTGGGGTTCATTAGGTCCTTCAACTATTTCAGGGAGGTCGAAATAATCTAGTTTTTTGGGTCGCTCTGCTTATATCCTCTTGGTATTCGTCGAGGATCGTCAGGTAGCTGGCCCCCGTACCAATAATGTTGCGGCGACGGTACCACATTACCAGCCTTAGCGGGGTGCCTTAAACATTTGGGTAGGCCGGAGCATTCGGGTTAAGGCCAGAAGTAGTTTGGGGAATCTGACTAACGTTGTTTCTGGCCAAATTTCTGCTGTACTCAACTCTTAATTCGGGGAACTTAATCCAACAACGTTTAGCTGTATGGCCTACCTTGTAACATTCACTGCAAGTTATCATTTGTCTCTGCGGCCTAACTGACTCTTTCTGATCTAAGTTAGCAAATAATGAAGTTGATTTGGGCTTAGTTTCAACCACTTGGGCTGACTGATTTGGCTCAATGCTAACACCTGGCTTTAAGTTTGAAATTAGCTTAGGGATTGAAAGGTTGCCAAGCCTAATAGCCTCACTTATCTGATTAGTCTGATGACAGCTATTTGAGTCATATGTTGTGCTGTTATGCAGCTGACAAAATTTCTTGGTAATAGCAGGGGCCGCCGCTGCAACTGGGTTGAGTGCCGGAACCTTTACATAACTACTTGACCGTGACACATTCGGGTTAGTCGCGTTTGGTAAGTAAGCAATTGCGTTACTAGTTGCTAAGGGGTTAAATTGCATTTTTGCATTCAAGTAAACTTCCATTTTAGTTGCATAATTGTAGAAATCAATTAAGGTTGAACTATCCCCAAGACACGCATAGGGTTGGAATCTCTCACTTAAATTCTGCTTAATGATTTCCACAATTTCTTCCACAGAGTAACTATCATCCAGCTGTTGTGTGATAGCCTTGCAACGTTTAAAAAAAGCTTGGAAGCCCTCATTAGGCCCCTGAATAGTCATTCTAAAGGCTGCAATTAAACGACGGTTCTTAGATGGTGGATGGAAGGTATACCTAAATGAAGTTGTGAACTCCTTATAAGTACTGATAGGTGGATGCTGCTTAAACCACATGTAAGCCTCTTCAGTTAAACACAAGGGTACGCACATAGATAAAAATTCGTCATCCGAATAACCTTTTATTTGTTTTATCTTAGTTAACTCTGTTAGAAACGTAAAGGCTGGCGTTGAAGATGACAACCCAGAATATTTAGGCAAGTCCACAGGTTTCATTTTAATTTCTATCCCCTTTGACTCCCTAAGCAACAAGTTGGGTTTACTTGGAACCTGTAAATGGTTAATTAAGGGATTTAGAACAGTTTCAGGATTAATGAAAGGTTTAATCATGCTCTCCTTTTTTGAGACCTGCAACTCTTTAAGGGCCTCTGTCATTTTCCTAACCTCAGCCTTTAAACTTTTCATTTCTTCTCTTACAGATTCAGTGCAAGAACTCTTAGTCTTAACAGAGCTGGAACGCAACTTGCTTACTTTACTGTCTACACTGATTTTTAAGTCTTCAGAAGATAGTGAGCTTGATGATGTTGGAGCAACATGTTTAGAAGTTGGGGGTACCTCACCAGATTTTTTTAGTTTAACTGCGCCCTTTTCTACCCTTGTAAAATCATGAAAAGGAAAATATTTAACCAATTCATCTGGATATCCACTAGCTTTATCTCCCTTATCCAGAGTTAATGATTTAGCTTTTAAAAACTTATTAGTAGCAACCTGGGGCATTTAAACCAATTGGTTGACAAGATTGTTCTCTTAAAGAGCCAGTTAAACTAATATTTCTAGGAGGTATCCTTAATTCTACATCACCACTTACGCTGTTGTTCACCCAGTCCACACATCTACTCCATCTCTCATGGTCAGTTGCAGAAGAACTAACACTTGGGTTTTTATTTTTCCTACTATCCGTTGGTGGTAAGGATGCAGAAACTCTGGGTGGTGCAGTCAACCTCATTGGTGGAGTCACTGGGACCTTTCTTGAATGTTCTACAGGATTGGACCTTCTCTTGGGTTCGACCACTCCATACTTTGCGGCAGGTAGAGATTCAAGAAGCTTATTGACTTGGTCTTCAGTTAAATTTAAACTAAATTGGTCAGTCTTCTTTCCTTCTTCAGCTTCCACGTCTCTTGAACAGCTGATGGATAAATCATCAGAAGAGTTGGAATCAAGATTTACTAAATCCGGAACCGTCTGGCAGTCTCGAAATTCCTGACCACTAGCTTGTTTTCTTAAGAAATTTCTACTTGGTTCAACACCAGGCTCACTTGGTATATGTTCATCCTCATCGAATTCTACATATTTACCAGGCTCAACTTCAAACACTCTTCTTACAACCCTTGTTATTTTTTTACAGCAACTTTCCTCTGCAACTAAGAATGCTGGACTAAGGAAGGCATAGTGTTCTCTTCTTGGACTTGAATTGTGCTTGGCCCTGGTAAAAATTGCTGCTGTTGGAAGTACTTCTCCAGCAAATGACGTCTGAATTCATTGTTCCTTTTTTGGTTTTCCATGACTCCCTCATCGTGTAGCCTTCTAACATTGAGTGGATGGTTATAATCGTCAATTGAGTGGGATCTTCTGACAGAAGCTTGAAGTATAGAAGAATCAATACGGTAGTCTCCTCCTGGCACAGTTGCATTATGAAAATCTGAATAGAATGGGTTTGTTGCCTGGAATTCTACTGGAAGATTGACGTCTGAAAACATGCCAAAATTAATAGACTGGCCTTCTCCTGACATTTCTTTTGGGGACAATACTGCAGATGATTTCACTTGCTCTTCATTTTGCAAAGCAATTAAACTCTCCTCAGCCTGATTTCTTCTAAATATTACCTCTTCTTCTGGTGTAGAGACTGCAACTGGCTTAAACCCTTGAAGCTTTTCACGGGCCTTGGTAGGATGAAAATTATAACGATTCACATCTTCACTCATTATTGAAATGGTAAAAAATAAAGAGGCTTCACAAACTGGGAGGAATCTGTACTTCCGTACTGATAACCCAGGCTGATAAAAGTTATCTTTTTTGGTTTTTACACGTTTTGGCCTAAACTTCAATTTCCAACATCATATTTTTCTGTTTAGCTGATGCACCAAAAACTGCAGGGACTGGGGTTGGTAATGTCGGGCGGAATTAACTTATGAGATGGGTTGGAGTGAAGGA
>JAHWFP010227918.1:0-11701 GCA_023313725.1 Lithobius niger
CTGCATCTGTTTTAATTTCAAGTCATATTTTGATGAACATATTTTTTTAGCAGATTTTTTGTTTGCCTGCTGGCCATATAAGTTTTTTTTCCTGCCCGTCATTGTTTTATGTGTTTGTGTTTTATGTGCTTTATTGTGTTTTGTTTTGTTTTGTCGTGGCCGCACAGTTATCTTCACTGTGTCCGGATGCTACGACGGGTGTTTGCTTATTCATTTGTCGTAAGGTTATTTAAGCGTATGATACACAAAGATACTGAGAGGATAATCTCCCCTTAATCCATACAAACACGCGCAGTTTTTTTTTTAAGCTGGAAAAAATAAAAAAAATACGATGCGCGTAGGAACAACAAGTGGTTTTTAATGGCGGGTGCGCTCAATTTCACGAAAAGAAAAAAAACAACTTTATTCACTCTCTCTTAAACGAAGCAGCGCCAATCTTAATCCTATCTGATCTCCACCTCGACACAACCAAACTCGTAATCCTTCACGTAATCGTTTTCCGTTAAATAGGATTAATTTGGCGGGCGATTTGCCCTTGAGAGGTAGCATTTAACACGCGGCGGGTCTTAAGACAAACCAGATTAATTTAACGGATGAAGTCATCTTTCGTGTCATCAACGATGAGTAAATTGCGAAAGAGATAAGGGGAAAGATACAAATATCCCGTACACGGTAAACGCGAAAGCGTATGGGTTGAGGTGCAGCACTGTCACAAGTCACTAAAGTCAGAAAAAGGAGTCCTATTTCGAAATCTTGCTGTTAAAAGGACATTCCTCCCAGCGCCAGTTTTCTCTATCCCCCACATCAAGTACGGCCCCCAAAGGTCTGTTTACTTACCGTTAGTCAGTCTCTTGCTAAAATCCGTTTTATAATCTGGCGTCTACGAGATTTATGTTGAATATTGGGTAACTATATTTACTGTGGCCTACACGTATATGATCCTTTGCGCGCCTACAATAACCTTGACGTTTCATCTCTGTGTGCGCATGTACTAATTTTAATCGTTTGCTAATAATTACTATGAGATCAAAAGTCTAAAAGACTAATGAGGTTAAAGTTAAAATTATTTATGCCAATAGATCGCCGAAGAAAAATTATAATGTACTAGCCTAAAATATTATAAATTTCGTGTTAAAATACGAAAATTATTCCGGTTGTGACGACAATCTTTAACTTGTTGCTGTTTTGTATACTATTCCCAAAGCCAACCGAGACAGCAGCTACCACCCCAGCCGACCTTGGCGATGGTAACATGAGCAGGTGGCGAGCTGCGCGTGGCTGTTATAAGGCAGGCGGAATGTTATAACGCAGGCCGGATGCACCTTTAAGTATGTATTTATGTGGAATTACTAGTAACTAAAATGAATTACCATGACCTTATAAAAAGCATACACGTCCATACTCTTGGTTTGTAGTCCATCGCTTGTCACAAATAAACTTTCTGTAAGGTTTTAGCTATTGCAGTATTGCTGCACTGTTTAGTCCACGCGAAACCTTACTGTTGTATTGAAATATTTTTACCATGTTTACTTTTGTACATGTTAGATCAGCTAATGACTGATGCATTCTACGGCATCGCTGAAAAATGGTTAAAACTAATCGTCGTAGTCTACAGTCTTGCAGGTAACTCAGGGTTCCTTGAAAGTTGAAAATCTAGAAATGTCCTGGAAAATAATGAAATTCCAGGTCGGGAAAAGTACTTGCAAGTATTGAAAAATGGTGTGTGTGTGTGTGTGTGTGTCATAATGACTTGACTGAAGAACCCAGAAAGTAGCCGAGTGTGTAGCTAGTAGATTGTTCTTTCTTTGTTTAGGCATAAAAGCTTTTGGAAGAAGTTGGGATGCTGTTTTAATTTATTTACGTGTATAATGGTTGAATACAGCAGTGCGGTTTCACTTGGACTAAACAATACAGCGACACTGCAGTGCCTGAAGCCCTGCAGGAAAATTTATTTGTGTTCCTTTGCTGTTTTGATCCTTTTTTCCTTAAGCATCAAACGAGATTGCTTTTGTTTTCTAATTCGTGACACTTTGACGTACCAAATTGGTCTTCTGTACTCCTTGCAAAGGCGTTGCAGATTTTGCTCCCTGCTCCAGGCCTATTAGTTTAACATCGCCACAATATTGTTTTACTACGGCAGTGGCAAAGGCATTAACTTCCAGCCACGTGTGAGGGGTGGGGACTGGGGAGGAGCGCGAGATGGCGCCAGGAGGCAAGACACGCAATTTTAATCCCATTCTCACTTGGCCCGAAATAAAACTCCTCAAATTCCACACTTTATTTCCATTTAAACGCTACTGCTCGTGAATTAAAATATGCTTTGACTAATCGAAACATGTGATATTGTTCACACATATTTATTCGCTAAAAACCTACAAGGCGAAATTCTTGACGTAAGTTGTCCGCAAAGTAAAAACGGTCACTCGTTTGACAATAACGAGCGGCTCGTTACGTGGTTGAACATTGGCGGAATTATCTTGGAGACTCCTCCTCTACTCCTCCAGGATTCCCACCACCTTGGAGAACTTGGAAAAACTTGGAAAACTCAGAAATTTAAAGTAAATTTAGAAATCAGGGAAAACTAAGGGAATTCTACGATATTTCACAAACAGTCTTGAAAACTCAGGTGGAAAAAACAAAGCCACACTTTTAGGCCTAGTCCTAAGTGCATTAAATACATTTTGTTACGACTACGACATCGTGGTAAAATAAAATGTATCATTGTATTGGTGTATTTACAATTCTAAAGTTCATCTAACAAGTAAAACTGGTCCCCCCTGCGCCCGCCCCGCCCCCCCCCCCCGCCATTTCCTTCCTAAAATTTTGGTAGATATACTTTGTTCCACATTATGTTTTCAGAAAACTGACTGGATGACGACTGGTTTCCTTGGACTAAGAGTGCAAAAACATGTGGACATCACACTTGCAGACTCAACATAGTTACTGTTAGAGTTTATGAATGGGATGTTTACGGATTTTTTGCACTCGTAGTGGAAGAAAACGTGGCAGTCATACAGTCAGTTTTCTGAAAACATAATGTGGAACAAAGTATAGCCAGGAAATTGACTATAACCACTCTGGAAAAAACCTGGAAAAGTCAGGTTAATTTTTTCAGTATTTTGGTGGGTACCCTTGTCCACTCCTGGATTTACTAAGAAAAACCACCTATTTTCATAAGGAGTTTAAAGAAAAAATAAAATTTCCACACCTTTCGTTAGCACGCATACCATTTCAGAAGCACCTACACCGTCACTTATTTAGAAAAAGCACTCATTGTTAAATAATGCTGTGCACGAACTAAGGGAGCGGTCAGTACGTAATGCGCGCTCCTTCGGATGCGATTATCTAAGACAATGCGTTGCAGACACGGGTTGCAAACCCACGTCTGCACCTCAGACTCCCTCTCAGAGCCGCACGCATATACAAGGCATAAAACAATAAATACTAATATTTCGACACCATAAAGTTAACGAAGCGACACCTTCTTCAAAGGACAAGGATAAAACGCAGTAATTACAGAAGCTCAGATTTCTCCTTCTATGTTTATAAGATGACGAGCAAAGCGACAAAATCAGACGTTAAAAGATTCTAAACATTTGATTTCAGCAAACAATTACAACACGGTTTTTACGACGCAGTAAAAACATTCTTGTGGTACTGGGCAGTATCCAGATTTTAAACAATGATCGGTGGTTCATACTGAAACCAAAATAGATTTCGTGAGATCTAATTCTCCCATGATCCTCTCTGCTGTCATTGCAAATGGCCGCCACTTCTTTTACTTCGATGCAAAGAGTCGATGGTCGAAACCGCCGGTGACAGGGCCGGGCAGTGTGTGTACTTCCACAGGGCACCCACTCAAAAGTGGCCTCACCAGGGGCTTCCAGTAGAATGGGGGCCTCGGAAAAGACTGCTGGACAATCATTTGCAAAGAACCTCCACTTCCATTAATCCGGCCCTGTGGGGGTTCGTTGTAGACACCAAATCCTCTGATTGGAGGCTGTACTCTTTTCCAGAGATAAAATAATTTAAGGATGATATTCATCCCCGGCAGAGATCGAACGGGATGAACGTGGGTGATCTTTTTTTGTTTTCTTTTCCACCGTCTTTGGGCGTTAAAAAAAAATAGGCATACTTTTTCCCCCGAAACACAACTGCACCGAAAAGTTACTTCGCATCGTCCAGCCATGCTCGTTCCTAGATATCGCGTGCAGAAGACTTACTTGCAAGATGGTAGGGCTGTCATCGTAAATTACTGACGATTATGATACAGAAGGTCGGCCTTCTGACGTCACTTGTCGGCCTTGTACGTGACAGCTTCAACTGCGCATGCGTCTGTTGCATCCCAGCTAGCCCGCCTTGAAGTAGGTCGTCTAGCCTACGGGAGAAGACCTGCCAACAAAGAATCCACAGATGAAGTATAACGTCTGGGGTGCTACAGATATCTCTGCCAAGGGTGTCGAATCTTTGTAGTAGTTTGTAGTCGAAAAAAAATAAGAGAGAAGAGGGAGGGGTGGGGAATGCATTAACAGGGGAGAAATCTGGGAACGAATTGTTCATGAACAATATTCATTACCGCCAAGAGTTTTGCCGTGGAGGAACCAAAGGGAGGAACCGACTACATAAATATGCTAAGTTTCTTAGACACTTAAAGTGCTTCATAAATATTTGTTAATGTAGGCCTATGGAGTAAAAAGCATGGTAACAGATTGTGTGAAGGCAAACCAAGCATAAAAATACAAAAAAACGTTATTTTCGTCATCAGGTTAGCAATAAAATTAAAGCATGGCAAAAGCCACTAAGTCATCCTACGTTGGCCAGTCGAGGATGTAACCATAGCGATTAAGGCGCTATGCAAGTGATCTGGGGACGAACTGGGTAGCCGGTTCGAATCCGGGTCATGCCACTCCGAAAAAACGTAAGTGCATAAAGGTGGCTTACTGAACTACGTTATTTCTAGTGTATGATTTTCGCTGTTGGCTAATTTCCAATTTTCCTTAATATCCTACGTTAAAAGCATACAACTAATTTAAAACGGATAAAAACCACCAATTTCTCCCCTCGGCTGCCATTTCTGCCTCTTTTGAGGGAGAAATTGGTGAGATTTTATCCGTTTTAAATGACTGTTTTATGCTTCTAACGTAGGATGACTTAGTGGCGTTTGCCATGCTTTAATTTTATTGCTAACCTGATGGCGAAAATTGAAAATTGAAATTGAAAACGTTGTTTGTATTTTTATGTATCACTGCTTGGTTTGCCTTCACACAATGTTGGCCTAATCACATGTGCAGCCAACCAGAAAGAGAAATCGTATGATTTTTGGCCCTCACGGTGGCCACTTTTTTTTTTTAGGTTTATCCACCACGTGGTCAATTATATAAAAGTCGAAAGAAGTGAAACAACACAACCATTTATAAGTATTTTTTTTTATTATTAGTAAAGGCGGTAATGTTTCAGATACTGCAGTGTTGCCGTACTGTCCACGTGAAACCTTACTGCTGTATCCAACCATATTAAACACGTAAAAACAGTTAAAAGTCACAGCCCAAACTTCAAAACTTTTCATGCCCAAAAGCAAACGAAGAATTGTGTAAGGCTACACACCCGACTACTTTCTTGGCTAAATTTTTTCATTATTCTTCAGTTACGTCGTCTACTTCCCGTTCATCACCTTACTGATGATACATACATACATATATCATTTTTCTTCAAGATTTTCAAGCACTTTTCCAGGCATGGAATTTCATTATTACTTTTAAGGACATTCCCAGATTTTCAACGACTCACACGAAGCCTAGAGCTGTGCTAACTCACCCTTCCTCTACAGCCGATTCATTGTCTCCGTTTTAGACTTTTTAAACTTTTAAACTTTGTAATTTTAATTTTTTAATTTTTAATTTTAACGTCGGATGGCAGTTAGCGACCACCAGGTCATTGCCATTCCGGTTGCGTTTGCAACAAACTATTTTATATTTATTTTTTATAAGATGATTAGTTTTAAACGTTGAAGCGAAATTCGAGGAGGGGCACTGGGCAGAAATCATATAAGTGCAGCTACTGCTCTGTGGAGCTCTGAGCAGAAATCATATTGGTTTCTGCCCTGCAAATACAAAAATGAAGTAATATGCAAACTAAAATACGGGAAGGAAATCTGGCGTGGGACCTGCATAATGCAAACCTAGGATTGCAACAGAATAAATTGTGGCTGCTATAGATTTTAAAATGGTCTTGGAACAAGGTATTGACTAACGGTACGTTAATAAAGCCTTTTGTAACTAGATTTAATGTATTGTAGCTGTGAGAAACATTTATACCACGCGCAATGGCTGTTTGCTGTGACGTGCACATCACGTGATTGGGCTAGTCCAATCAGATGGCCAAACAGCCGTTGTTCTCGTTCGTCATTGGCTAACTCATGGTGACGTCACAGCAAACAGCCATTGCGCATGGTATATGTGTTTCTTGTTTAGAGGGCGATTCTCTTGCGTGGGTGGATAAAAGCCACGGAGAAAAAAGAGCCACGATAAAAAAGCCGAAAGGATGAAAAAACCGCGGGGGGGAAAAACTGAATTGTGTTGTCGATTTTTCTCTTACATGTTGTTATTTTTGTTATAGGTTAGCTCAGTTGCCTTGGCTCGAATTCCACCAGGCAGGCAAAGGAAGTTTCACCAGTAAACGTATTTTTCCTGCGGTTTTTTTTTCCCGTCGGTAGTTTTTTCCCTCGGTTTTCTTGTTCTTAGCTTCATCTCTTGAACTAATTAATTAATCTCTCACGCAGAATGCGCGCTTTGCTGGGAAGTCAACTACCGGTATCAATAAAACGGGCAAGCCTTTTTAATATTCAGTTTTTAAAAAACACTGTTTTATTTGCAACGTATGGAGCGAAATAAGTATCTCCAGAATGCTTAATACGCCACGAACGGAAAAAAAATCGGTCCAAATCCTTTAATTAACCTTGAACATTAAGCACGTCGCTTAACAAAAACAAAAACAACAACAAGAAAAAACAAAACGGCCACAAAAAATGAAGAAAAAACTCGGGTGTCGCTCGTTCTCTTGTGTTACTTTCTCTGCTTTTCACAAACGACCACTGTAATCACGTGACGATAGGTTGCCTTTTGAGGTCGGCGTTCTGTAGCTCAGGTCACTGTCCATAATGATCCAAACAACGGTGCCATTTTTCCTTTTGACCTCATTTCGGTTTATTAGTGGTGGCAATTTTTTTTTTCCCTTTGTAAGAAAGTGACGAGAAAGGTCACGTAGATTAAGTACAGAGGGACCACTTCCCACACCACACCGCCACAACACCGGAGCCAATGACGCAGCTAGACTTTTTTAAAGGGTAAAGTGTAGGGCCCCATAATACTATTATGGGTGCCTGGTTGTAGCCTATTTTACGGTAGTTTTAACGCACAAATGTAGGTCCCTGGGGCAGGCACAGACTGAGAACTGAACTTTTACCGGGAAACACTCAAAAGGGGCCCGTCTTACCGTGGGGTCTTACTACCCCCCTCCCCCTCCCCCCAAATCACACAAGCTGATTGCCAAGTGTCAGCGAATAAAATTCTGATGTAGCCTAATTCATAGGCACACAAAAAATATATATACTGCTGCACATTGCTAACAAGAAATTTTTTTTCTGTATGGAACTGTTTTACGAACCTTTTGAACAGCTTACGTAAATAAGAAGTTTCTTAACAAGTTGATATCTAGACTCTGCAAATGCATTTGTGACACGATCATTGCCCAATGTCACCAAGCTTTCCCTTTCAAAAGTCATTAGTAGTAACAAGAATTTATAGGGTTGGGGAGGAGAATTTGTGACTGAGACCCCTTTTGAAACGTCTTAGATACATTCACATTAGTTTAGTCTTAGTTTATAGAGGGCGCCATGTGTTTTATGTGGGAATTTCTACTCAGTTTTTAGCCTAAATTTAAACTAAACTAAACGAAACTAGCTTAAGTATAATTATTATTTAGCCTAGCTTAGTTGTAATTTAGTTTACTTTAGATTTGGGCTGAAAAATGAGCAAAAATTACCATATAGAACACGTGGCGCCCTCTGAAAACTCGGACTGAACTAATGGGGACGAATCTAACATGTTTCAATAGGGACGTTGTAGAGTTACAAATTCTCCTCCCAAACCCTATAAATTCTTGGTAGTAATGATTGAAGCTTTAAAGAAAACGTTTTTGAAAAAAACGTAACTTTTGGGCTACTGTAACTTTTTTGGGGTGGGGGGGAGGGGGGATTTGAGGAATTTTGGGAGGGGGGTCCTGACCGAAGGGGCCCACCGGAAAATTCCTGATTTCCCCAAGTGGGCCAGTCCGTGTCTGCCCTGTGGTGAAGTTAGGGCCCCTTGCTTCCTGGACCGGGTGCCTTGCACAATTTGCACCGTCCTTGATTGCGGCACTAACCGGAGCGGTGTATACCACTTTCGCCGTTAATTAAAGGTAGACCCTACCTTTAATTACCGATCGCCATATGCGCATGTTATACCATCGCACCTTTTCGAGAGACGATGAGCTACGTTCCTCGCAGGATGGAACGCAGCTACTATTGTGTGCGCGGCGTATCTTGAGTCCTCGAAGTATTTCATGAGCGGCTACGTCTTCCTGGAGGGGGCGGCTTTAATCGACGGCCGCCATTGTTTTTGTAACCACGTTGATTATCAACAAGGCACTCTGCTGCCAAAAACGTATAATCGATAATCTGTGTTCGTTCTGCGGCGAACTCAAGATAGGCCGCGCACACTTTATCTCAGCTGGCATCGGACGTCGCAGACGAAACAGCATAAATTCAAAAATTGGGTCGGCAAAAAACGGAATGATTTTCGTATTTTAACTATAATTTGTTAGGCTAATATCTTATAATGTTTCTTCGGCGATCTGTAGGCATAAAAAATAATTTTAATTTTTACTGCATTAGTCTTTTAGATATTTGATCTGAAGGTAATTATTAGCAAACGATTATAGATTAGTACATGCACACGCAGATAAAACGTCCAAGGTTATTGTAAGCGCGCAAGGGATCATATAAATGCAGGACGCAGTAAATATAGTTCCCAATATTCAATAGAAAATCTCCTAGACGCCACATTGTAAAACGGGTTTTTAGCAAGGGAAATAGACCTTTGGGGCCGTACTTGATGTGGTGGATCGAGTAGAATGGCGTTGGGAGGAACGTACCTTTAAGCTCTGATTAAAATTCAACGGAAGGGGATTTCCCGTTCGCCGAATCACAATATTCTTTAAAAATGTAACATTTGAAAAGTTAAAGATGCATTCGTGATTGGAAGAAATTTGTGATTAGTTGCGGGTTTTGATGTATGTTTAGCCGCAGCGAGCTCGGCATGAAATTTGGGGAAAAAACAAAGAAAAACATTATTCTGCGGAACGGGATTCTGCGTAACGGGAATTTTTATTTTCTGCAAAAGGAAAATGGAGTTAGTAGCAAAAAGTGTAAATAAATAAATTCGGAAGATCACTTTGCAATCTACTCCAAAAAAAATTTTTTTGGGGGGGGGGGGCCTTTAATTGGTGCCTATTTTTCCGGGTGCCTACTTGTCCAGTCCCTAAAATGGGGTACCTATGTGTCAGGTGCCTAATTATCTGGTGCTTATGTCTCCTCTATCCCAATCACTAGTGGTTTTTATCACTGAACAACGCAAGCCTATTGCACGTGTAGATAATTTTTCGGAACCACTCGTTGCTTTCCCAATTGAGAAAAACCCCTCGCAAGCGGTCGGTGTTTTTAGGTTTGAAATGAACTTGCGAAGGATAAAAATTATCAGTATTTAACCAGCCTCTGGTGAAAAGAACGTTCAAAAATGGCGCGAGGCAACAGAGCCAGGAATTTGAGACGTATGGCTACAAGCGGAAATTTCTCTAATGACAACGTAAATAAACAAAATTCATTCATTATCTCTTCATTATCCTACAAGTGTTTGCCCGGGAAAACTATCTCGGGGAACTTCCCTCCGACTCGATTCCAACGTTTCCACCACGTGACATTTGTTGGCTGGAACTCATCTACCTTCCTTCCCTACGCCATCCACAGTCGACCGGTCCGCATTCCAGATTGGCGTGATCCGGGTCCCTGACTCCAAGTCGGGAGAGGAGGGCAACCAACGCCTCGGGCACAGGCTGTGCCACTTTTCCTTGAAGCTCGACAGGAGGAGGAGGAGACGCTGGCTCCCTTACAGCTGCTCCACGAGGACTGGAAGGGAAGGGTGGGAGGGGGTTGTGGGGTAGAGGAGGGGAGAAGATAGCCTCGCTCCCAGCCAGAGGTCAGTTGAGTAGAAGAAGAAAAAATGGCGCTTCCGTGGAAAACGCCTCCAGAAATGATCTCTGCTGGCCGTAATTGTGGACTGTGTTGAGTTTTTTTTCTTCTTTTTTGGTACAGTATTTCTTTTTAAAGGGCTAGCACACACGAGTGGAGGGAGTGTACGGTTCACAATTCCACAAATCACTCGCGCTGATCTTTTGTGGTTATAGGCTACTTGTTTAAATATAAATAAATACAGATCAAACTTATTCTGTAAACGTATTACTGGGCTGAAATCGTTCAAGAAATATTTGTTTAAGTTCTTGACTGGATCAAAACCCTATGAGCTTAGCTGTTTAGCATTATGAGTTAATACTGACAACTTTTCTTATTTGGGTGTATTGTTTGCTAGTACTCGTACATTTCCCCCCACTTTTTTTTTCATATTAATTTGTTCTTAATCATCCTCTGTTTGATTTTGGAAACTCTGTTTTCCACATTATTTACTTTTTTTATTCGTATTTTTTAAGAAAATGCATTTTTTTGTGTGTGTGTATGCCTGCTCCTGTGGTGTCAGGTTCGTCTTTTGCCAATTATTTCCTTGTAAAATGTACTGAAATAAACCCAACTCCTATCTTTATAATAATATCGGAGGCCGGCTAAAAGGAAAGCCTTAAAGGACAACCACTTCTCCCCTCCTCGCGCCCGCATTGAAAATGCACTCTCCCACTCTACCTGCAGCCAAAAAGGAGCCAAGCATGAGTTGTCGATCAATCTGACAAGTCGTCGGGAAAATGTCCCGGGAAATGTGACCGGCCCCGTGCATAGCACGGGCTTCCTCTAGCTTTCAATAAACTTCCAACAGTTTCTTTCTATAGAAAGCAGAAAGTAAAACTGTCGTTTTTAGATTTGAGCGTTACGTTCTAAGAAGCTTACTGTTGCTAAGATGGAACGGGAGAAAAAAGGTTTTTCCCCCCATCCCTTACCAAAAAAATTAGTATTCCCGTTTCATAGAATAATTTCCCCCCACAAATTACTGCATCGCTCGCGCTGCCCCGAACGCTGCGGCATCAGCAACCGCAACTATTCACAAATTCCTTCCAATTAGGAATGCGTCTTTTTCTCCAACGTTAAATAAAGAAAAATCTTGATTATGCGAAACGGGATCCTTAAACGTTTTATTTTCTGCAAAACAGGAAAACAACCGAGCCACCGTTTTCCTCCTACAATCGTTTTAAGGCAGTGCCTACAAAGTAAATTGTCGGGTATGATGATGTCATTATCAATGTGGTATGCGAAAGTGAATTAAATTCTTCGTGGCTTATTTATAGCTGTTACGTTACGACAAAGAAACAGTGTATGGCTGTTGGCGAAAATGACATCTTCATGTTTAATGACTTGGTCATTCATTCATACAAATGGCGGAGAGCCAAG
>JAHWFP010227918.1:16701-29490 GCA_023313725.1 Lithobius niger
AGGGCTTCTACATTTCTTTCCGATCTTTGCCATTTTTGGTTCTAAATTGACTGGTCTATCACCGTCCTTTTGGCAGCGTAATGTGGGAGATAGCAGAGCAAAACAATCCATTTTTCCCCCTCTATGTCCTAAATCGACTGAACTAAATAGGCTGTGAGTGGATTATCACCATAACGTTCTTTGATACGTTCTGACAAATAATCCTACGATTCTACCAATATGAGAAGCGATTCCGGAAACGCGCATGTTTTGGCGAACTGTCGGTTTCGACTCTTTTCGAGGGCGGGAAAAGATGTGCTTTTGCACCTGCTCCGGTGAAGAAACGTCTGGCAGGACAGGTGTTTCGTCAGGGCCAGGTAGGCTGGCGGGAGCTGCCTCGAGCCACCATTACAATACAGGTGATATAGCCTGCTCATTTCGAAGCTGATTTCGGCGAAAAGACGCACGTACGTGTGCCACAGACACTTACGTAAACATGTATGCCAACTGGATAACTTTCGTTGCTCGTATTCGCTTGTATATCGTAAGTGCAGCGCCGCCGGGTGCAGAAAGCAATGTCAAAAATGCAATAACCGCAAAAATTTAGCACCACCACAACAGCAGCTGCAACATACACGGCTACATCCCAATAATCTCTGGATTGACATCAATCGTGCTGACTGAGAAATCATTTTCATTCCTCGAGATGGTCAAAACGGACGTATGCTCTCAGTATTTTCGTGCATCCTGCGTGTAGCTTTTGCAACATTTGCAAAGCCGGTTCTGACAAGGGGAAATATAGGAAAATGAAGCCAAATTAGAACCAAATTAGCCTTAGAAAGCCAAATGGCTCAAACAGTGATAAATAAATAAATAAATACAGATGCAAACATAAATAGATTTGCATCTCCATTTATCTTGCAACATTTGCACTCGTTTGAACCATTGGCGAACCCAGAGGGGGGGGGGGGGGTTGCCCCTGCCAAGACCCGAGACTTAACAGTTAACTGAGCAATTACAAGAACCTCGCATTTTTTTTTCTACTAACATCGAAAGGTCCCTACGTATCGTCTTAAGTAGGGTACGTAACGTTGGTTTGTATTACAGTTATCTCAACGGCCGAAATTTGTACACGACTCCAGTGTTTCCTCTCATCCACCCCCCCGCAGTGCGAAAAATTATTTACATCGAAGATGAACAAATAAGAAATTTGCTGCTATTAAGAACATTTCTCAAATTAAGCTTCTTAAAAGCATGAAAAATCGCTGAAATAGTAAAAAAAATGGGTTAGCTTTCGGGCCTATTTTTATATTTTTTTTTTGCCCCCTCCCAACATATTTTTGGATGCGCCCTTGGTTTGAACTAATGTTGCGAAACTGAACCACATATGCAAGCAAACTGGAGCTGGCATTTACCTTTAACTCATTTGGTAGTTCATTCCCAAACAAAGATGGTGCGGCGTGTAGAAATGACCTTGCAAACAAATATTTCTTACAGGAAAAGTTACGGGATGGTACTTCTGTAGCGTCGAATGTGAAAAAAAAAAGAGTACCAGCCTATGGTCTTTCTTCCAGCTGTTGGTAGAATCTCACATCATTACAAATTTTCGTGACACAAGCTTCTCTATCTCTACAATAAGTTCCCACTGACCATTCATTCACCGCTCGACACAAAACTCTTTCCAGACAGTCTAACAGGTTTTTTAGTATCGGATCCTAATACAGCTGCACAATTATAATCGAATTTAGATCTATAGTTACAGCATTGAAAATAATTTCACGGATAAGAATTGTTTAGGAATTTTTGAGAAAAAAAATATTATGAATCTCTTGGTCTTTGTCCATACATTATAAGTTGATCAGACTAAGTCAGTTTGCTGTTTATGTATACTTCTAAACAAGACGCTTAGCAGCCTGTAAGGTAATGTGCCTTAAAATACTGTGGCGAGATGATTCTGTTTACGAGTAACATAAATGTATTTACTCGTTCAAGTTCATACACTATGTATCACATGTATTCTTGCACCAGTTACTCAAATCAGATTGCAACATTTGTTTATTTATTTTCTCCCTAATAATACCATAAATGTTATTACCATAGCAAAACAATGTATTACGATTTTGGCGATGTTAGGGCGTGTTTACGCAACGACTCGCCATTGCATTCTCTCAGCTAGAAGCTAGAAACCATCTGAAATTCCAACATGGTGGCGGATTTAGCTCTGGCGGCTCGCAACGAAAACAGTCAATATTGTGAAGTCAGGAGCTACTGGGAAAATTGTTTCGTTAGGAGAAATTTTTTATCTTATTGTTACGGATTACAGGACTGCAAGACTTTACTCAAACGTGTCGGGTTTGTCTAATCCAGGTACGCGTTATTACCATAGCAACGACACCTGTGCCATCACGATTAAATTCTAGCTGCGAGAATGTAAAGGCGAGTCATTGGGTAAACTTCCCAGAAGTCAACTCCGATGGGGTACCGGCTTCATAAATCTGGTGTACACTTGGTGTGAAATCCGGATTTAAATCCATGAAGTTCGGAATTAAATTAAGAAAAAGCTCGAAAAATCCGGAAAAATACGACTTTAATCCAAATCATCCGAACTAAATCTAAAAAAAAAAAAATACGACTTAAATCCGCTCAAATTCGGAACAAATCCGACCACGATTTGTTCCGGATTTGGTGTGAATTAAAATGGGAGCAACAATGAAAGAACCGGTATCTTTAAACCCAGTTTAAATTCAACAAATCCGGATTAAATTCACATACATCCACCAAATACGCAAAAAACAGACTTCAATTAAAAAAAAAAAGCCAACTTATATCCAATAAATCCGACTTAAAACGGTGTAAATCCGACCAAATACAATCAAGTTTGGTACAAAAGTAGTAGTACAATGAAAGAAACGGTGCTTTTAAATCCAGTTTAAACCCAACAAATCCGGATTAAGTCCACATATATTGGACAAATCCGAAATCCGGTGCACGCTTTTTCACAATCACAAGTCGGTGGTACCCCCTCGGTCAACTCGGTAGGAGCCGAGCGCTGAAACCTGCTGCTTCTCTCCCACACGCATTGTGCAAATGGTGGAATACAACATGGATACTTCCGTACCTGGAGGTGTGTGGTATTTATTAGCTTTTTTCGTGTAAAATTTGGCCCAGAATTAAAATACATCAGTGAGACATCAATCCTATTTCGTGGACAATCAACGTGAAGCAAGGACCCCGCAAATGAAAATTGCCGAAATGGTCCTTTAATAAATAAACTCAACAGGTTGATGCCTGCAGCACAAAAGTGTACCGCGTACGGGGTGCGTGAGGTGTGCACCTCTGTCTTCCTCCCACAGCTCAGTGCAAGCTGCACGCGCGCGCCACCGTAAACTACCGCTCGAAGGCAAAAAAGCTCTAAGCGGGAGGGAAGTTTGCGACAGGAAGAGCCGCGAGGGCGACCTTGAATCTGTCGTTAAGGAGGCGCGCATGCGTGACGCTGTTCCTTTCACTTGCTGCTCCCCCCTCCTCTTACCGATGCTGCTCGTTTTGTTTCTCCCCGAGTATTGATCCGGACGGATCTGGGGCGAAATGCAACTCGGCGCTCGCCACTGAAACGAAACACTGAATTGGATGGGCGCGTGGATTGAAAACTCTAACAAAAGAGAAAGGCACACGAAAACGTACAATTATTGCAATTGAGTTTCGCCGGATTAGTTTGTGGGAAAATAGATGTGAATAATTAATTGTGGAATGTTTTAGAATGTTGGTGTAGAGTTATTATTGTTATCATCTCGGGTGATTTAAGCTTTGCAGGAAGACAAAAATTTGCGTGGGCGTACGCGAATTTGTGGTTAGGGCGAGGTAAACAGGTGGTTTAACGTCGATCGTTTTATCTCACGTGAGGATCGTAAATGAATAACAAAAATATTTTCTGCGGCTTTCCTGTAAAGACCGGAAAACAAACACCCTTAAACCTAATTCAACTTAACATAACCACTAGTTGATTATTTGATGGATGTGTAAATTTTATTGTTGCGCGCATTGTTGTTTGACTAGTGTCGGTCATACTATCGCGGGACCAGTGGCGCAGCCTAGAAATCTTTTTAGAGGGGGTCGAAGAAGCCATCTTTAGGTGGTCTGGGGGAGCGTTGTTAACTCTCCCAGTCTGGTCCAGAGTGAAGCCCTGGAAGCTGAATCATTTTACGCAACGTCAGTGCCGTGTCTGGCTTCTGTAGTGTACTTTTCGGAAGGGGGTGGAGGGGGCTGCCCTGCGCTGCTGTGTAGGACACCACTTGGTATTTTATGCTGTTAACTACTGAATTGAGAGAGAAATTTAAGGCGATATAAAAGAAAAGATAAAGCCGCAGTTAAGAAAACAAACAATCTCAGGATGCTACGACAGGGCAGTGTTTATTTGGTATAAAACAATTTTCAGTTTTTTGGGGTTAAATACCACTTTTTGGTTATAGCTCTCGCACGGGGTTCCCACAGAAATACTGAAGGATTTTCCCTGAGTTTTCCAGGTTTTTGCAGAGTAGTTGAGGTCAATTTCCAGGTTATTTACTGAAATTTCAAATATTTGTCTCTACATTTTACCAGTTTCACTTGTGTTTTTAAGGCTCATTAATGTGCAAAAGTGTAGCCCAATTTCATGAACTTTAGGTTTCAACACAGAAGTATAAAGAACAATTGTAATTTACCATAATGTCTTAGCAAAACAGGTTTATTGTGCACTAAGGACTAGGCCAAAAAGTGTGGTTTTGTGTTTTTCCTGAGTTTTCCAGGTTTTTTTCTGAAAAATCGGAGAATTTCCTGAATTTTCCCTGAGTTTCAAACGTAGTTTAAATTCCCCGAGTTTTCCATGTTCACCAGGTTGGTGGAAACCTTGTTACAGGTGTACAGGTGTAAAAAAAAAAAAAATAGGAATAAGTGCGTTCCGAATGTATATATAACACTTTGACTAGCGGCCAACTTTACTTGTTAGCGTGTTTGATCTGGCAAAAATTATGATTCCTGTTCAAAGCTTTTACCGGCGGCAAAAAAAAAAAATATCGGCTTTGTTCTCGGCGCCAAACCGGTTCGGTTGGAAAAGTTTATTTCGAGTGACCGGCCTTCAGTGGCCGGAAGGCAAAGGGTCAGTTGGGGTACAAAGGGGTCAGTGAACCGATGCATTGCTGCTTGTTCTTCTAGTTGGCTACTTGTTTACGACCTCGCTTGCTGGCGGCGTTGCTTTAAATTGGAACGGGTCTGGTTCAAAACAAAAACGTATAATAAAGATCCTCGTTTAATTCTTGTGGTCATTCTCACTCAATAAGGTCGAACGGTACTGCGGAGAGAGAAGGTGATATTGTAGGATTGTTGCCTTTCGCTTTACGCGATATGTGCTTTAACGTAAATATACCCCCCTTTCCCGGGACTTAAACCCTCTACCAGAAAAGTTATATAGAGAAAGTAGCACTGTAACTAGTTAACAAGTATAAAAAGCCTGCAAAGTGGACATATAAAAAACAAACGACGTATTGGGCATATGTATCACTCCGTTTTCAAGTGCATTGAAAATCAGCAGTCAAGCATCGTTTTTATTTATTTTTTAAAACTAGTTTCTTTGAGCCTTAAGTCAACCCGAAGCAATTCAATGCTCGTATGGCTGAACCGGCTCAATTTTGAACATCACCTGACCATATTTTTTTAGAAGGAAAAAATATCTGGTAAAGGAAAAAGCCAACCCAGGGATTTGGACCAGGAAACCTCCGATCATCGTAGGGGCCGAAAGATTGTCCAGAATTGGCCAGAATAGTTCCCATAGCCGCTGAATACAAGATGCACAATAAAATACCAAAGCATGCCAAAGAAAAGTACCTTAAAGGCAATTTAACATTAAAATTTAAATTTTTTAAAATAATCCTGACACCCAAGTTGACTGACAAAACTGCAAATCATGGGGACCACACCTCGTCCTGAACGAAGTGAAGTGAAGCCCAGGACGAAGTGTGGTCTCGCATGATTTGCTGTTTTGTCAGTAAATTTGAATTCAATTTTATTATTTTTAAAAATTTTAAATTTTAATGTTAAATTGATTTTAATTAAGGATGCTTTGCTTCGGTATGAAGTATTTCATTGTGTATTCTGTACTTTCAATGCTTGACTGCTGATTTTTAATGTAGCTTAATTGAAAACGGGGTGTGCTACTGCCGAAACGTCGTTTGTTTTATATACGTGCAATCTGCAGGCTTTTTATTATGTTAACCCTGCCAGAAAACGTATGACCACTTTAGTTTTATTGTACGCTTATTTAAATAGATTCATTCTGCTTTTTACATGGCTTAACACAAAAAAAGTTTTGAAGAAAGCAGAAGAATCTTTCCGCCCTTCGGCGCGTGTTTTTTTCATTTTTTTTTTAAAGGTTTGACGTATCCAGCTTTGTAGACGTACTTCAACGTTCCCAACAGCACGTAGGATACTACTCGTTGACGGTTTTAATTTTATAACTAAAAGAAATGATACCCGTTTCGCTGAATCCCCGTTTCGCCGATTCCCATTTCTCCCAAAACTTTTCCAGATTACCCGAAAATTAAGCTCTGATTAAAATTCGGCAAAAGGGGAATTCCCGTTTCGCCGAAAGAAATTATTCTTTAAAAATGAGAAGTTGGAGGAGTTAAAGATGCATTCTTAATTGAAAGGAATTTGTGATGAGTTGCGGTTTCTTGATGTTATAAATTTAGCCGCGGCGAGCGAGGCACGTAATTTGGTAAACAAGTATTTGGCGAAATGGGAATTTCCGTTTTGCCGAAAATTAAGACATTCATTAAAGTTCGGCGAAACCGTCACACACCTGAAAAGCAGGGTCCTAATTTTTCGACTTTTTACCTTTTTAACTTTTGTTTTATTGACCGGAACAGGAATCCATCACGTTTCGGGAAAGAAGACTTATTACCACTCTTTTGGCACAATCAATTGAATTGACAACGCAAGTTAAGTCTCACGCCAGCGACATTCCCATCATTCTTCCTTTGACCTACGACCTTGACGCTTCGGGGGTCATTTATTCCCGCCTCCGATGGACACTGGCCTTCTTTCATCCCTCACTTGCACCCCGACCTCTTCCCTTCAAAACCGGTTCACGCAGGATGCTGACCGATCCCAAGAACGCGCTGTACAGCCTTGGGGTCGAGTAGAAGGGATATTGGTCAGTAAAGTCCAAATCTCACATTTAATAAATGGCTATAAGCAAGAAATCGGGCAAGAAATGCCGGAAGTTGTCCACACATTTTTCTAAAGTCTGCCAAAGCAACTTAAGCGTACGTAGCTGAAAGAACTCAAATTTTAACTTTACCAAATCAGGATAACATGTTGATGAAACAAGGACTATCTAGAGGCAACCGGTCTTCTATATACTTCCCCTACTTTTTCAACAAAAATGTTGAGGCTCACACTCTATCAATCGCGCTCTGCAACGTTACTATACACGCGTGAAATGTTCTAAAGGCATTCATTTTCTTATTTTTCCCCTCGTAAGAAACGGGGGAAGAAAAAAATAAACTGGAAAACAACCGTTCCCTGGTGAAACTCCATTGCCTGGCTGGTGAAATTCGAGCCAAGACAACTGACCTACGGGGGGGAAAAGCCGAAGGTAAAACAAGTTACAGTGAGCCAAGGCATACTGAGCTAACGAAAAACAACACGATAAAAAAATAATAAGAAGTTTAAGTTTTTATGTGTTATGCGTTTACTTTTTTTGTCCGCAGAAAAGTTCGCCGGACCTTAAACGGATCCGAACCTTTCTTCCTCGTAACTCGACCTTTTCCTCAGACCTTTTTTCTCCTGACCTTTTTTCTAGGGATCTTTTTTTCCGGGATTTTTTCTCCCCCGAACCTTTTTTCCGCTCACCGCCCGGACAGACAGACAGTCTAGAATGAACCAGTCTATAATGAATGAACCACTGACCTTTCAGCTCAGTTTATTGGCTTGTCGAGCGAAGCGAGCAACTCCGAATACTCTACGAATTTAGATTTTATGCTTCAGTGTCTGTGATTGTGTTCATTAGTTTGGGATGCGATAATTAACGTTCGCAGTTTTGATCTGATTTAGTTAAAATTTCATGACTGACGAGTTCAAAGATAAAATTTCTACCTCAAATATTTAGTTTTAGTAGTATTGTGTTGTTGTTGTTGTTTTTAATTACGGAGTGTTGTGTTCTTCGTTTATCCCAACAATTACTTTCTTTTTTTCCCCAGGGTCAAGTGGGTGTGACGGCGCAATTGGCCACCCTACCCTTCCCTTCATCGTCATGTTCACCCCCTCTACAACCCCCCTTCCTCTCGTGACACCCCTCAAATGACCAAAGGACTGACCATTCGAACCCAACAAGGCAGATCCGTTTTCAAGGCCGAAGAGCCGATTTGTCAAGACGAAAAAGAAGACTACAACGTTTGTTACCCAACTTTTCCAGATAGTAAACGATCCAACACGTTGGTTTGTATTGACAGTGGATCGTCCCTGGTGGAGCGTTAAGTCGATTTTAGGAAGGATTACCCCCCCCCCTAGGCACAACAACCCCCCCCCGCACCCCCGGGGGGGGGGGGGGGGGGTGAAATCAACGGCAAACAAAAAACCACAGGGATGGGGGACGTAATATGGGGCAAACAAATCCTTCTATACTTTTCTTGCTGAAATTAAGAGTCCAATAATAACAACAAGCGACAAAGCAATAAATCAATTTCACAAGTTTTACCTGCAGCTCTTTTTTCAACGCCTTTTTTTTTTTATTGAAAATGGATTTTTCCAAATTTTCAGCAAGATATCATAAGACTTCATTCCTTCGCAACAACTTTAGCATCATTGCAAACGGATAGATGGCGCTCGAAAAACTAACGGGTTCCCTTGCCTTATAACCGCCGCGAACCAAGTAATCCGCGATGTAAAGAAGTCCCTTCTCGAACGTTCGATATCTATTTTACATGTTATTCGATTTGTATTCCTTTCCCGTATTTTTCCTAGAATCTGTAGGAGTTGATCTCCAATCGACAAGCGGCGAATGGAGTTTGGCCTCATAACGAGGGAACGGGAGTGAGTGGAAAAGGGGAACGGAAATAATGGGGTCCTTCCTACCCCCCCCCCCCCCGACTTCTCACTCCCCCGCCCAAAACTCCTCTCCCTCGTGCATGCGGGGAATTTACCCCTCTTTTCTCGGTATTTCCATGAGACACCCACAGGAAGATGACTCATAGCAAGACGTCATTTGTCAACGTCTAAAAGTAGAACACAAACCATACATATTGCGGGGGAAACCAGAAACCTTGCAATTCGGCGCTTGCATTATTCATACGTGAGGTTTGTTGAGGTTGAGGTTCTGTTTATGTTAGTTTGAAGCAGGACGTTAAAAGTCGATTGTTTTTGCGCCTAGATCATTGTTTTATTTTACAAAAATTTATTTTAATGGCGTCAAATTTTGAGGTGAGAATATACCTTCATAATTTTATAACAACAATTAACCAATGGGAAGCCCGTAAACGGCAGCCACCAGCCAATCACGCCTCCTTAACAACGATTAAACGACCACACGGTATTTTATCAGATTAAACGGTCAGCCTCATCCCTCCATCTTATTACAATCTTGGTTTTTACGGTCGACTCACCTGATACCTTGTTTTCCCGCAGTCTAAGGCAGTTTCTTTTCATCATACACCTGGTCACCTTAATTCCTCCTTCTCCATCTCTCTGTTTGGGATTTTCTTCTTTTCGCTGCTGTTCACCTCTCCGCGGCTTTCATCTCGTTCCTCTTGCTCTTCTTATTCTCTTTCCTAGATTTACTCCTGGTGTGGTACTAGTGCTCGGTAGCACTTTTTAGGATGAGGGCATATTTCTTTTTGTTGCATCCTTAGCTCATTATCATCTCGCTCTACTTGGTTCGGCTCATCTGGAGGAGCACTTTCTTCCGTCGTCAAGATCATCTTTCCGAGGAACTTCCTAACGTTGTGGGGTTTGCCGGAAGGTGCAGCAGAGCTGTTCCTTCCCTAGGACCCTCTTGAGACCTTTACTGCGTCTTGCCAAGTAGGTGACTGACCACTTCCAATGGACCATCATCTTCTCCAGTTTCTTTTTTTTCTTGGAATCAGTGGGTTTTTCACGAATTCGCCTTCCCTTCCGGATTGCTTCGTTGATTGCACTCGTTGGATAGCCTAGATCCAAGTACTTTTCTTTTGCCCATTGGCACAGTATTTCTCCTTCCACTGCCTTCGTAATCCTAATACTAACTAGCATCATCTCCTCGTGCAGCACCGTGAGGAGTTACCTTGGGATGCCTTGAGATGCACTGCTCTTCTCTACCATGGTAGAATGAAAGCTTCGTGTCTTTCTCTATTTCTGATGAAAATGGACATCAGGAGACCATTGGTTCAATGTTCCCTCAGCTAAGGCCAATTCTTCTTCCTCCTTCCCCACTCCCCAACCCAGATGCAAAAGTGTCATCTATGAAACGGGCTAAGGTTTTAAGTGATGGGTGTTTTTGAATCACATGCTTGATCATTCCCTGGAGCACTAGCTGTCTCGGCTAGAATTGGTAACCAGCCTGACAGTGTATAAGAAGAAACCTATTGATGTTTCTGCTCGCTCACTGCCTTCCTTAGACGAATTAAGGACGTGAAACTGGAGGAAGAAGACAGACTTATGTCGTTAGATATAACAGCATTATTTCCGAACCTGTCACACTTCCTGATCCTGGAGAAATTTGATGAAGCAGTTTAGTGAAATCGAGTAAAGAAGAAAGAAGTGATGCTGGAACGAAGACTCTTCAAACTTCCACTTGCAAACACCTACATAGAATGTTGAGGAGTGACCTACTGGCAGCGAGCAGAAACACCTATGGGGCACTCATCGTCACCAATTATTCTAGCCGAGATAGTGCTCCAGGAAATGGACGAGCGTGATAAAAAGCACTTATACGTAAAACCTTTGTCCGTTTCGTGGATGTCACTTTTACAGGTGGGAAAGATGTAGAATTGGCCTGAGCTGAGGAAACATTCAACCAATGGTCTCCTGATTTAAATTTTAAAATCTGAAATAGAGAAAGACAAGAAACTCCCATTCCTAGGCATCATGGTATGAGAAGAGTGAAGATAGAATCCTGAAATGCAGTCCCTACGAAAAACCTACGCAAACAACAAGGGGGTAAGTTTTAACTCGGGGCATCCCAAGGCGCAACTCCTTGCGGTGGTGTGGGGGAAATGATGCGAGTTAGACTTTGGAAATTATGAAGGGAGTGGAAGGAGGAAAATGGTCCCAACTGGTAAAAGAAAAGTACTGGGATGTAGGATATCTGGTGAGAGCAATCAACGAAGCAATCATGGCGAAATCATGGTAAAACCCACTGGAGACGAGAAAAGAAGACATTGGATGGTCCAATGGAAGTTATCACCTATCTGCTTGGCGGGAAGCAGCAAATGGGTCAAGAGAGCCCGAGGGAAGGTAGGGAGGGATCCACTGCATCTTCCACAACCCCCACAACGTCAGGAAGTTGCTCGGAAGTTGATCTTGACGACAGAAGACAGTGCTGCTCCAGAATGAGCTGAACCAAGTTAGAGCAAAGCCAGGGGCGAGACAAAAAGAAACAAGCCCAAGCCAAAAACTAGTTGATGTAAGGAGTTGAAGCGCTTTAACAACCTACGGGTACCGACCTATAACCCATTTACTTCGTCCCACTAAGGGCTGCTTTCCTTTGAGTGGCTGAAACGAGTGTGTGCCGTACACGTCATGAAGTTACGGTGGAACCTGTCACTTCCTTAAAACGAAGTCAAAAGCCCAGCTAGCTGAGTGGGGACATGGGAAGAAGGAGGGGTTTGGTTGATAGGGGAATTAGATTAACGCGGTGCTACATCGACTTAGCAGTAACTATACCGTTGTCCTTTTAACTCACTCCAACTTGAATGTCCGTGTCAACGAAAGGTAACGCCAGTAAGAAAACTCCGTGTACCCTCGGTCACGGAGAGAGTGGAGGTAAATTCAAATGTGGGCGTTCGTTGGTGAATTAGAAGACAGTTTGTGCGTGTGTCTCATCGCTCATGTCTGATGAAAATAGTTAGTATAAACTATCGAAAATTTTCTAGTTTAGAAGAAACTGGAACACTTTTGGTGGCGCGTTAATGCCGGTGAGCTACAATGATAAGCAATCAAAGTATAATAATAATAATAAGTTTACCTAAATACACAAATGTATTAGGATGTAAGTAAAAGGACCAGCAACCCAGCCACTTATATTACTCCAAAAAAAAAAGTCAAGTAGCAATGGCATCGCCACATTACAAGATAAAAAAAAAAATAAATAAAAAATAAATATATATGTAACTATTTCGACCCCCGTACAGAAGTCACGTCAGAAAAAAAAAAAAGATTATTCTAGCCGATTGAAACCGTATGATTGAAACCGTTGCATCAGTCGAACTTTGAAGGGAACATCAGTATTTAGGGTTTGTTTTTTGATAACTTGGCCAAATTGATCAAACCTGTCCAACTTGGCCAAACTGTTCATAAATCAATTCCCACAGGTGTTTTCGATAGCTGTTTGTCCAATGGTAACACCAAATCTTAAGCTAAAATTCGTTAAGGTTATTTAGCTCAAAAAAAAAAAAAAAATAGTAACTGAAGAGGAGCCTTATTATTTTCTCGTAAGCATGCTAGCTAGCGCAGATTTCCGGTATACGGGCCCAGGGATGCTGCCGGTGTGAAAAAAAATGTGGAAAATGAGTGAAAATTTGGTAATGGTAACAAAAATCGTGAAAAATGATAAAACGTGAAAAATACGACGGTGCTGTGAAAAAA
>JAHWFP010227918.1:29590-43369 GCA_023313725.1 Lithobius niger
CTATTTCGACCCCCGTACAGAAGTCACGTCAGAAAAAAAAAAAAGATTATTCTAGCCGATTGAAACCGTATGATTGAAACCGTTGCATAAGTCGAACTTTGAAGGGAACATCAGTATTTAGGGTTTGTTTTTTGATAACTTGGCCCAATTGATCAAACCTGTCCAACTTGGCCAAACTGTTCATAAATCAATTCCCACAGGTGTTTTCGATCGCTGTCTGTCCAATGGTAACACCAAATCTGAAGCACAAATTCGTTAAGGTTATTTATCTCAAAAAAAAAAAAAAAAAAAAAAGTAACTGAAGAGGAGCCTTAAGTTGTCTTCTTTTTTTTTCTCATAAGCATGCTAGCTAGCGCAAATTTCCGGCGATTAAAAAAAAAAGAAATCCGGTATACGGGCCCAGAGATGCTGCCGGTGTGAAAAAAATGTGAATAATGAGTGAAAAATTTGCTAATATGGTAACAAAAATCGTAAAAAATATGATAAAACGTGAAAAATACGAAGGTGCTGTGAAAAAAAATGCAAAACGTGCTAACTCGAGTAAAAACAGTCAAATTATACCACACGCCATGGCTGTTTGCTGTGACGTGCATATCACGTGACTGGGGTAGTCCAATCAGATGGCCAAACAGCCGTTGTTCTCGTTCGTCATTGGCTAACTCATGGTGACGTCACGGCAAACAGCCATTGCGCATGGTTTAACTACCCTAATTTTGGGCCTGGCACGTAAACATGAAGCAAGAAAAAAAGAAAAAAACAACAACTCTGAAATCTGAGAGAAATTACCAAGATTAATAGTAAAGAAAAATCTCTTTTGAAGAATTGCTATACAGTGGTGCGATATATCATCTGTGAAAAAGGAAGGAAATAGTGATGGAAAAAAATAAAAGCTGGTATGCGACAAAAATGTGAAAATAACATACAGGTATGTATGTACATGCGCGAAATATGTGAAAAAAAATTAAAAGTATAGTGTCCGCGGCCTATCTTGAGTTCGCCCGAAAACGAACACAGATAATTGATTGTATATTTTTGGTAGCAGAGTGCCTTGTTGATATCCTAGATGGTTACAAAAACAATGGCGGCCGTCGATTAAAGCCACTTCCTCCAGGAAGACGTAGCCGCTCATAAAATACTCGCAGGACTCAAGATACGCCGCGCAGACAATAGGTACGTTAAAAATACGAATATATGAAAAGTAGGAATGTGAGAAAATGTGAAGAAAAAAAAACAGGTACCCTCGGCAGGACTCCTGCAGGATTTTCTTTTGCACATAAAGAAATGTTTAGCTTTTTTTTTTAAATAAAAAAAAATCTACTTGTTTTGTTTGATAATATCGGTCAGCCAGCCTCCCCTCCCCCTCCCCCTTCCCGTCATGCAGGCAACAATTACTGACGTCAAAGTTTCGTTCAAAATTTCGCGAAATCGCCGATACCGTAATATTTTGTCACCTGTATTTCCAAGAGAACTCCTAATCCGTGTATATTATCTTTCTCCGTTCATTATTGGCTTTACGCCAGCGTGTTCTTGGCGCGTTCGTTCGGCAGGCTCGCCGACTGACCTAACCCGCGTGGGCGTATCCCAGCGTTCCTATTGATCGCTGATTCACCGGTCGGTTCACCATCTGTCACTGAACTGCACGCGGAGGTGTGCGTGTGTAGACAAAAAAATAAATAAAAATAAAAATATTCAGATGCGTGTAACTATAGGAGCCACGATGCGACGGCAAATTCGATAATAATGACAGGTGATCATCGACTCGGTTGCGAAACGCAATCGTTAATTCCGGAGGATTTGACCTTCAGAATTAAACGCAACGTAAACATGGAGGTTAAAAAAAAAAAAGTAAACATTGCTTGGCGGATGAACTAAAGGTTTAGGGATGGTAGGATCGATTTAAACATTATTAATTTTCTTGTTTGTCGAATTGTTTCGGCTGTCGGTGGTATAATGTATTCATGAAGTGTGTAACCTACTTTCCGTTAGTTACAGAGATTTGTTTCTGCAGTGAAATGTACTTGAAATATTTCGGCTTTTTAGTAAAAAAAAAAATAACTTGAATGATCTCTTCAATTGTAAACAAGGACGTAAAGGTGCAACGTGTATAATGATAAACAGTGACGTTTCGGGAACTAATCAATTACGTTTTCAATCCAGTGCCGTTGCGAATCACGGGGGGGGGGGGGGGGGGCCGCCGCCAATAACAACGCCGCAGGAAAAAAGCTGAAGGAAAAAAAAACAGATTTCAATCTGCATAGCAAATCTACAGAAAAAATCGCGGGGGAAAAATCGGGGAAAAACAGACGAAGGAATAAAATCTGCGGAAAAATCTGAAGGATAAAAATCCACGGAGAAAAAAGCCGTAAAAAAAAAGGTTTCTTGGTGAAACCGCCTTACCTGCCTGGTTAAATTCGAGCTGGCCTAAGTCGAAGTGACTATAACCAACCTAGCCAAAAACAACAACTCGAAAAAAAAAAAAAAACAACGGTCAACAAAACAATTCGGCTTTTTTTCTTCGGCTTTCTCAGTTTTCCGCAGTTTTTGCGTGCTTCCGCTGTTTTTTTTTTCATTTCTGCGCACGCGCGTAGCTGGGGTCTTGGGGGCCCACTGATGGATACCACCCCCCCCCCTCCCCCACGCATGACGGATACAGCTGGAGCCATTGGTACCAATTTTTCTTTTCCATGACATTTTATACTGTCAAACAACAGTTTCATAACGCTTAAAATATATGACCGCAACAAGTTAATGTACATTTTATTTTGACGTACGGTATCTTAAAACTGGGCTGCATGGGCTTTCAAGGATAATAGACACATTTAGCGCTGAGCGTGTGTGAGACCAATGTGAGGCCAGCGCCATATAGTGCCATTGTGCCATGGCACAGGCGCCCTTCAGCTGTCACACTTCTGGCGCCCCTGTGAAGAAAAAGAAACTGATGCCTTTATTTCGGATTCCTCTCCTGCTGGGGACAATTTCTTTCGGATACAAATTCTCTCCTTTTTTTCTATTAGCTCCTTCCAAACCCGACCCACCCGACTCAATTCATCAAAACTATAAAAATTCGATCACACACACAAAAAAAAGACGTCTCTTGAAATATAAAGTGTGAATACGCTCCGAAGATAGAAATGAAAGCAAAATATTAAATGAAGCAAATGCTTCTGAGACTTGTCCTCGGACCCTACTCGGGGACCTTACAGCGCTTCCCCACACCACTTAGGTCAAGTTGGAGGTGTCTCAAAAGGATTCGGAAATATATTCATAATAAAACATGGCGCCCCTGTCCTTCCCCAAATGGCAAAGGCTCCCTTTCTGGCCAGTCCGACTCTAGGTGAGGCTTACAGGATTTTTACTTGGTGTGGATTATCATGCTTCTAATTCGTACCTAATTACAAACGGTACCGAATCAAATTAATTTATTAGTTTTTGTCAGGAATCCTGCTCTACTCCGGAAACCTGTGCTCTTTGACTTTGCCGTTCACAGCAACACAGTATCTGTAGTGTCCGCGGCCTATCTTGAGTTCTCCGCAGAACGAACACAGATAATCGATTGTACGTTTTCAGTAGCAGAGTGCCTTGTTGATATCCAAGATGGTTACAAAAACAATGGCGGCGATCGATTAAAGCCACCCCCTTCAGGAAGATGTAGCCGCTCACAAAATACTTGCAGGACTCAAGATACACCGAGCACACAATACGTCAGTACCGATTGAGAGTTGCAGTGACGTGTGACCTACACTTCAGAGAGTATTGATTGTTGAAGACGCGTACTGAGGATGATACCCACTGACTGACGAGTGGATAAAACGTCTGGAAAAATGTCTGAGAAATGATCTGGGGGAAAACGTCCAGAAGAAAAAAAAAAAGATCCGAGTAAAAAACGTCCGCAGAGCTTGGGGAGAAAACTAAATAAACTGCAGAGTTAAATAAAAACTTACAAAAAGTTTCTTTCCCATGTTGTTTATTTATTTATTTATTTTTAAATTTTTTGTAGGTTAGGCTAGGTCAATTGGCTTGGCTTGAATTTCACTACAGGCTACTGCAGTTTTTCTGCAGAATTGTTTCCTTCTTTTTTTTTTACGGATTTTTTGATAGGGTAGGTTAAGACTTTTATAGGTTAGGTTTCATAGGCCTTTTTTTTTATAGGTTGTAAGTTAGGTCAGTAGCCTTGGCTCGAATTTCACCAGACAGGCAAGGGAGTTTCACCAGAATGCGTATATTGTTTCTGCAATTTTATTTTTACCCAGGCTCTTTTCCCCAGACCTTTTTATATTTAAAGTTGTTGTTTTTTTTACTCCCCCCCCCTCCTCCCGATACCATTGGGGTGTAGAGGTTGAAATACTTACATTGGCATTTTTAAGTTTCTTTTGTAGTATGGCACATTGCGTCGGGCTCATTGCGCCGTTCAGTATTATTTACGAACTATCAAGTTAAAATTAATCCTATCACCACTGCCAGTGTGTGCGTGTGGCCAGCTACTAAAAAAAGGAAAACGAAAACTCAACATGCGTGTTTTTTTATTAAAGTTGCCTGGTGTGAATGAAACAATAACCTAATGGAATAATTTCATTTCCCGTGCATTTTTGAATTTGACCACTATAGCGATCACTTCTACACCGTGTTGAATTTAATCCCACTCAGTTAGACCAACAAAAATTAATGTTTAGTATACCGTCCTAGTATTAACCAAGGATGCCGTATGGTAGAGGAGGAATGTTCGAGTGATATGACCTTGGACACTCCCAGCCGTCGGCATATAATTTTTTACACGGACCTTCCAGATCCCAAGAAAATGATGATTTTCAATTTTCCGTATTTTTCAAAATTCCTTGCCTCGCTCGAGCTGTCGCGCTCGCTGCGGCTAATAACATAACATCAGAAAGCCGCACGCCATAACTTGTCCGGACAACCGAAACCTGGCCGTCCAAAAACGTGATCCGACTGACGCCTGAGAGCCGAAATATGCAGATCCGTCAGCTTTGTGTTCTTCGGGTATTAGGTATACGCTAGGTGTCGTCCGGTATTGTACGGAAAGAGAACCAAATGGGATGGGTATCTGAACAAAATTTATGTGGGAAAATTCGTAGTTTACTTGGCTACTTGTTAAACTTTAAACACAGAGAAAATAATGATCCTATTGCGAGATCTGGCGCATACTGAGGGCTTTTCACGCATTCACATAGTCCATGATAAAAATTACTTTAGGTTCACAGGTCGTACGGTACTGGACGACTTCTGGAGTGTCTGTCCTGGAGTGGAGCGAGGAATGCAGCTACTATTTCAGATGGCGTCTTTGAGGACTTCCTCTCCCCAGTTCATCCGTGATTCGTTGTTGTTGGCCATCGCACCAGATGTAGAGAGAGACAATTTTGCTAGGTGTATGCCATCGGAAATTCATAGGTTATTTTACGTGCCACATTCGACATGCACACAAGACATCGCAGGTCCCTTCTCTTCCCGAAAATGCCAGGGGTGGCCGAGGCCGGACTCGATCCCGGGACCTCTGGCACAGGAGACCATCATGCTAACCTTCAGGCCACCTTGCCCCACGATTACTACATGAAGCGGAACTCGATAAGTTGCTGATGAAGTTCGGTCAGTTTCCTTGGTTTTAATTTCACCCCAGGCATGGTCACGTGACTGTCTGGCTGGCTGTGCGCATGTTTCAAATGTGATCATACATTGTGAGAGAGGGAAGCATAGAAGTGGGCGTTTATTTCACTTTGAAATACAAATGGATGAAAATACACTGCGCTCCTTAAGATTGGTCGGCTTTTGAAATCCAACAAGGTAACATTTAAGCAAAAAAACGACTAAACGGTGAACTAGGGTTGTACATTTTTAAATGACAAGCCAAATAATAAAAAAAAAGACAAACATTAATTATAAAAAAAAAAGGTGAGTATTCTCGAGTCACACTGCAAGTATAAGGAAAAATAATAAAAAAAATATAAACTTGTAGGCATCAGTAAAGCCATTACTTTTCGTAAAAGAAAAAACCACGAGGAAACACAAATGGGAAGATTTTTTTTTAATTAATTTTTTTTAGCCTTTAGTC
Organism: Lithobius niger; assembly: GCA_023313725.1. Lineage (NCBI taxonomy): Eukaryota > Metazoa > Arthropoda > Chilopoda > Lithobiomorpha > Lithobiidae > Lithobius > Lithobius niger. The sequence goes on from JAHWFP010227918.1 coordinate 35,652, forward strand.
AGCCGAAGCAACTTAATGCTTGTATGGCTGAACCGGCTCAATTTGAACATTACCAGACTTTTTTAGAGAAGAAGAAATATCTGGTAAAAGGAGGTGCCAACACGGGGATTCGATCGGGAAAACCTCCGATCATCGTAGGGGCCGAAACATTGTCCAGAATAGTTCCCATAGCCGCTGAAGGAGCATGGTAGCCTCTCACCGGCAGCCCTGGCGGGAACTTTGCCAAGGTCCCCTTTCCAGGGATTCGACCAGATTCGCAAACCTCCAGCAGCCAGGCTGAGCTCTCTCACAACTCAGCCACGATGACCACACCAAAGTGAAAGTAGGAAGAAGACAAGGATCAAAAAATAAAGGAGAAAACAAATAAGACAGGTCCTGGAGGCGGGAGGGGGTTGCTGAACTAAATTAGGAAAATTGGAAATATTATTTACAGCGATATTATTTTCCTTAATATTTATTTACAGCGTTTTATGTCTATTTATTTCTCCTTTATTGAACTAAATTAGGCTCAGCTCGTAGAACGCATTATAATTTTAGAAATCGAAGAATTAAGATAATTTCCTTCTTTCTCCTCTTTTGCGAGTCTCACTCTTGAAAATAGGGCCCCCGTTACCCTACCTCCCTAAATAATTTTGGGGTCACGGTGAGGCCTACCTCCTTCCCTCCACTGACTAGAAACGTGCTGCTCTGTACACTCCTACAGTGTCTCGCAAAAGTGTTACAATTCTGTTAGAAACGGTGACTTGACACGGCCCCGTCCCGACAATATTATAATTTGAAAATTAAAAGGCCACTGCCTGTTTTCAAGGTGACCCGGGGGGGGGGGGGGTGGGGGTAACCGAATAAAAACCGGCTATCCAGTTGTGTGACGGGAAAAGAAAAGACTTGCTACGTCACACACTGAGGCGGGTAGCTGGGAACGCCGAGCGAGAAGGTAGGTATGATGGAGAGGACCATCTGCCCGGAAGTCTACCTGCTGCCTCCTCCAAAACTACGGAAGCGTCTGGCGTTCTTCCGGTTCAGTTGCTTGACAACGCGTCGACAAGAGAAGCGAGCGGGATGCAGATGCTTGGGGTCATGCGTAAACGTAAAAAGGCGAAGCGAGTAGCGGTTGTTTTTTTTTTTTGTTGCACTAACTAACTTGTTATGGTCACGTTTGTTCTACTTGTTAAGAAATAAAAGGAGGTCGCTAACGGATTGAGGGGGGGGGGGGGCAAGACTACTTACAAACGAGGGTGTGGGTGAGTTGGACCGAGGGGGGGGGGTGAGCATTCGCAGGGCTCGTACATGGCTTTGAATTCCTTGAAAAGCCTTAAATACGAAAACCGAAAATTCAAGACTTGAAAAAAACCTTGAAAACTGGAATTTTTGTTGTCCGGGTCTTAAAACGGCCTTGAATTTTGTGAGTGTATTTTATCTGGAATGAGGTTAATGCCATAATAGTTATGTTATATTAATCTTACATTATACACCAAAGTCTCATAGCAGAAAAGAAGCAACCGCAACGACGACCCCTGGAAGCGGAACAATGAAACCGCGCGAGTGTGTCAATTCTTTGGCTTGAAATTGAAACTGGGACGTTGTTGTCCTGAAAAGAAGTTGAAATTGCCACATTGTTGCCTCGACTAACAATTCGGTCTAATAATTATCCTTCTAACCAAACACCCTGGTAATCTCAAGGGCAAGTATTACATGACGTCATGTACACATCTTTTTCACACGGTACGCATCGCATCGGGAAGACTGGGAGTGGAGGGGGGGGGGGAAGTGAGCTGTTACCATTAAGCACACGATTACACATTAACTCAACCTAAAAGAGAATTTCTGGGGGGTGTTTGCTATCATTTCAAATAACCGTCCACATTCAACTACTTATAGCAAAGAGGACGAAGGGAAGGAAACCAAGAGGAAAGGGAGAGGACGGGATAAAAGGAGGAGGGGAGGGAGCGGATTGGCGGAAAGGGGGGAGTGTTGCACAAACAAAAATCGACTGTTGCAGTGAACGATCAGGCAGCACATAGCAAATACTGGGAAACAACCACGGGTCAAACAAATCCCCGGGCGAAGCCGGGTACGATGCTAGTTTAGGTATAAAATTAAATAAATGAATAGAAATGGTTTATCGGCCGAAGCCATTTCTTCTGAGAACAGTGTCTGACTCGGACTGGATTGGAACCAGAAAACAGAGAGGTGCGGTGCAGTGCAAGCAATTTTGACAGAAGGAGCAGCAGAGCAAATGCTGTTCCACTTACTGTTAGTTGTTGTATTCCTCCTTGCCATTGGTAGGAGTGGGGCGGGGGACACGATGTTCGTCAATAACACCAAATGAAATACGCACAATCTCACAACAAGGCAATTATAATCCATATTTTCCACAAATTTTCGACAGTTTTTGTGTGGAGGAGAATGTAAAAGAAAAGTCTATCAACTATCTTGTTCAGGCACGATTGTGAGGTTTTTCCGGTGTTTTGGCTCACATTGTGGGTGTTTGTTTTTTGTGTTAATGGTTTTCTGAACTCTCACAGTAATAATGTGTTGACGTGTTTTTAAGATAATGTTCGTCATTGTTTACAACTTATACCACACGCCATGGCTGTTTGGTGTGACGTGCATATCACGTGACTGAGCTAGTCCAATCAGACGGCCAATCAGCCGTTGTTCTCGTTCGTCATTGGCTAACTCATGGTGACGTTACGGCAAACAGCCATTGCGCATGCATGGTTTAGAACGCTAAGAATTACGAATTGAATTGAAGTGAATCTATTAACGCAGGCTGTGCTAACAATAAGAGCTGGTAAAATATTGGAATTAAAAAGCAATTATGATAATCTACTGTGCAAAGAGACTTGAAAATGGTTGTAAATTCGCCTTGTAAAGCCTTAAAAATGGTTTCGCCTGTAATGTACGATTAACCCTCTATTAGTTTTTTATGTACAGCTGACCTAGCGTTACAACAACACAACAAAACAAAACAAAAATTACGAAAATGTTCTTAACCCTGTAATACCCATGTCGACCTGGATGCTTTTTTTTTAAGTCCCACATTGGGTCGGTGGCGGGATTCGAGCAGGCATTCGCTTGGTTTGTAGACCAGGACGTTGACTACCGAGATGGACTGGGTTATTTCTGCAGATTTTCCTCGTGGTTCCCCCCCCCCCTAGATTCGATCTAAATTGTTCCGACGGAAGTTTCTTTAAAATTGGGTTCCTACTTTTTCCAGGGTTTTCCATTTTTACAATGGAAGTTCGTATTTTTTTCCCCTTATTTTTCTATTGTTTTCGAATTTACGGATTTTTTTCCCTACCTTTTTTTTTTAACTTATGCTTGTTCATGATATTTTTTTCCCATATTCTTGTGTTTTTTCTCTTTTTTTTATAATTCAAGAATTGATAATCGGCAGATTTGGCCTCGAGGCAAATTTTAATGAAAATCTTGTTCATTATCTTAGCCTTAGTTTAAAAACTAGCAAACTGGCGAGAAATAGTTACTGTAAGCTAAAAAAAAAATGTTGTCTTGTTTACTTTTAATTTTATTTAAAAATTTCAAATCCCGTCTCTTTATACCACTTTCTTCCAAACAGTTTATTTTTCCTTACTTTATTTTTTTAGGGTATAAATTCCTTATCTCCTATCTTTTTCTCACTAAAATTCTCTACAAGGCCTGGTTAGGTGTTCACAGTGCATTATTTTATAGTATTCAGTTAAATTTATGATTTCAACATTCACTTCGGGAGTCGCCATTTCTGCCGCACGACCTTTTCGGATTTAAGGAGTGCCAGCCCGACTCGCATCCCGTTACAAGTCAATGAATAGCTAGCTATATTTTTTTTTTTAGGAAAACAACCCCTTCTCATTCAACGCAAACTGGAAGCAGCTGATCACGTCCGGTTTGGTAATCACGTGACCGCGCTTGAGCAAACTGTTGTAGAAACTCCTAAGCCAATCGGCTTTCAGCATCAGGTTGTGTTTGTTATTATTTTTTTCCCGCCAGAACGATCGGAGTGAATAAACGTACGCAGCAGCGCCGGCATTTAGTCGAAGCGCCACAGTTGCATCTGTGCTTATATATATCGACGCTTTGACGTTATGGGCTTGGCCTTCTCGAACAATCCCCCTTCCTTTATCGACTGTACTGCCTGGAATTAGGGGTTCCTGTTTATCCTTCCCCTTCCTGGTGGCTCCCCTTCTTCCAACTCGTCTGCCCCTTCCCCCTCTTTATGCGTCTCCTCCCCTTTTTTTTACTCCAACTGGCGTGAGAAATGTATGTCTCGAGTTTTCCCGCTCCCTGGAGTCGGGCGAGTTGCATATGACGTCACGAAGGGAGCGCTTGTGGACCGTTCCAAATTGACGACTGTATTGATGTTTTATCTTTAAATTGAATTTAAATTTTAAAAAAGCTACAATAATTAATCAATTTATTCTGTAATAAAGCACGAAGCACGAAGCATACAACTTGTATGTGCACTGAATACTACTACAGATATAAGTAACTAAAGAAAATACGTATGTATGTACAATAACGTTACAATGTTGTCACAAGATAGTAACTTATAAAAACAATAATTCATCAAAAAGAATTTCTGTAAGTAAAAGTGATAGTTAAAACAATCAAGAATAAAGTTATTTACAATAAAATATTTTAAATTCAAACAGGAGTACATAAAAAAAAACTCAACGTTAATTACAATTATTTTTTACAAAAAAATGTCATTACAAAATTGAGAATAAAGACATTTCAAATAAGGTACTTACAAAAAGTTATAATAATAAGAGTTTATTCACTCTCTCTCTCACACAGATTACAATACAAAAATATTTCATTTAAATATAAGGTCCAGCATGAAGCACTTGTGCTTGTACGTGCGAAGTAATAATAATAACAATGATAATATATTATGGAATGACTCGAAGTTTATTAAAAAACTTACTTCAGTCTACAATGTACATTGGAAAATAGGCAACCCAAATTCATCGATGTAATGAGAATTAATACACTTTTTCACCACTCGAAGCACAATCTCTTGTTTCACTAGATTTTCGGAGATAATCCGATCTGCTTCTTCCGAATGTTGACTAGCGTCGATACCGATAAAAACAACTACATGCTGTCTCCGGTTTTTAAAAATGGCGTCTCGTGCGCAAATTATCTCCGAAAATTTAGTGAAACAACAGATTGTGCTTCGAGTGGTGGAAAAAGTGTATTAATTCTCATTATGTACAATGTACATATTAATTTACAATCTTACTTATGTGTATTGTAAAATTAGGAGTGAAATAATACAATAAATAACTACAAACGGATTCTTGCTATTTACAACAGTTTAAACACGAATTTAGTTAATTAAATGCTAATCAACTGTTTTTCCGTTTTTTTTTTAAATTCAAAGTTTTACAGTTGCAAGTGCTAGTGGGTTTAAAGACAAATCATTTTCTCATGCTTCATAAGGTTAACATCCACTGCATTTGAACTTTTAATATAATTGTTTATTTCAGTATAAAAACTTTTACAGAAATAACAATTATTATTAAAAATAATAACATGTATCATGAGTCTATGCATGTATTTAATCAGAAAGAACACAATGCAAGAAGAGTGCCAAAAGTAAACCCCCACCTCCTCCCCCTTCCTTCTTTCCCCAACCAACAGTATGGAAAAAAAAAATAAAAAAAAATCCAGGCAATACTGGAATTTCCCATAAATTGTCTTTTCCCAACACCGGAATCTTCGTCCGAATGCTAAGAAAAGTATGTCAATATGGCTGAATGGTAAGACTCCGGCCTTTACTTTCAAAGGTTGTGGGTTCGATTCCCCACTCAGGCAGTCCGACATTTAAGTCCAAAAGGCAACGTAAATAGGTTTGCATCCGTGTTTATTTAACAGTATAAAAACAGTTAGAGAGGGAACATCTGAACAAGAAAACTTACCAAAATGCACGTTAATTAACTCACACAGTTTCATTATTTAAGGATTGACCATTCGTCCCACGTATGCGTATCCGGGAGGGGGCAGCAGTGTGGGGATTGGGGGTTAAAATAACTGTGGGGGGAGGGCATATGTGGGAGCCAATCACATGTTCGGTCTTTGGTTTGATAAATTTAAAACCAAAGACCAAACATCTGAGGTGCCGGAGGGAGGCGGAGAGATATTCAGAACCCACACTATGGGAGTTTAGGAAGGGGGATGCAACAGGTTGCGGCGAGGGGGGGGGGGGACGGAACTGCACGTAATAGGATATGCAGGTGCGCCGCAATAGGATAATCTTTTGTTAAGTTGAACACTTGATTTTGACTGTAGTAATGGCCCACACTTCTAATTTTAATCTTGTAATTAATATGTTATTTTCTTCCTTAGAAGATTATAGTGTCTGCGGCCCATCTTGAGTTCGCCCCAGAATGAACACAAATAATCGATTGTACGTGTTTGGTCGCAGAGTGCCTTGTTGATATCCAAAGTAGTTAAAAAAAACAATGGCGGCCATTGGTTAAAGCCGCCCCCTCCAGGAAGACGTAGCCGAAAACAAAATAAGTGCGGGACTCAAGATACGCCGCGCACACTATACAAATACGCGCCCGTCATCTTCCGAGAAAGAAAAAAACACATTACAATGTGATTAAAATTAGAAGCGTGGGCTATCTATACAAACAAAGATCATGCGCTCAACTTAACAAAACAGCATCCTATTATGGATGAATGGGTCGATCTGTAAAAAAAAACAAAAAACATACTGAATGACAAACCCTTCTACGTCATCGACGAGTCTATTTTTGTCCGGCTGTCGAAAGCATCGTTTGCTTGTGCGTGAGTAATATCAGGAGCCGATGAACGACCATTCGTCTCACTTCTTTCGAATCTTAAAACACACGGCGAAATTAAGCCGCTTACATAAAATATATCCAAATAAAATGCGCAACTCGGCATATAATTATGTAACCAAGAAATTATAGGGTTGGGGAGGAGAATTTGTAACTCTAAAAAAGTCCCTATTCAAACGCGTTAGATTAGTTCCTATTAGTTCTGTGCGAGTTTTCAGAGGGCGCCACGTGTTCCTTCTGGTAATTTTTGCTCATTTTCCAGCCTGAATCTAAAGTAAACTAAACTACAACTAAGCCAAACTAAATAATAATTAAATACAAGCTAGTTTAGTTTAGTTTAGTTTAATTTTAAGCTGAAAACTGAGTAGAAATTCCCACATAAACACATGGCGCCCTCTACAAACTTGGACGGAACTAATAGGAATGGATCTTAAGACGTTTCAGTAGGGATGTCAGTCACAAATTCTCCTCCCCCAACCCTATAAATTCTGGATGTAACTAATATCATACTGGATACGAATTCAGCTACCACGTCACATACATAAAAGGAAATAGACACCGAAAGTAAAAAGGAAATTGTAGAATTAATGTCCTTGAAAAGGGAAACCGAAAGCTTGACAAAGGATTTCCCTTTCCTTGAACGTAAACAGGAAGGAAACCCCTTTTGAACTTCCCTCCGACTTATTTAGATGATGACTATATCTCCCATTTTATCAGGGGTAGACCCAGCACTGATCAGTAAAGTGGGATTTTGGAAGAAAAAAAAATCACAAACTAACTTTTAAAATTATGTGTTTCGGTGACACACTACATTTTAGGGCAACCCGTTTGTTTGATGAAGAACATTCCTATTCAAAAGCTCGAATCTAATATTCTGGGTGTTTATTGCTTACTAGTGGAGTCGCG